>VXAC01007863.1:143232-167047 GCA_013399225.1 Rhipidura dahli
TTTCCCCTTAATTTTTCTTCTTTTTTTGATGAAAAAGAAAATTATTTGTATTTTATTAATTGGTATGCAACTAGGACAGTAGTGTGCTCCCACTGATGGCAGAATCTTGGGGAGAGAAATACCCCAAGCGACTAAATCTGTAGACTTTATCTAGTGGCTGCCTTTCTGAAGGATTGTGAGAGTGTACTTTCAATTTGCATCACGCTAAATATTTATTAGTGGGATTGACTGGAAATGCTTCAAAGGAGCTGTTCTGGTCTGCTAGATACATAATAGTGATTTTTAAAGAACTGTCTTAATAAGCGGTTACCTTAGGGAGCTCTTCTGGTCATGTGGTAAAATAATACATATTTTATAAACTTCAGTGGAAGACTTAATGCTGCACTTTCATTCTAATACCTAAAGAAAAAAAAAATAAAACAAACAGCAGAAGACATGAATACCACATTAGGATGCCTTTGTTTGTGACAAACCCTGCTATAAAAGGAAAAGGATTCAAGGCTGTAGCTGCCATGGCATCTCCATAGCAGAGATTGTCTGACCTCTGCAGGTCTGATTTTTCCCCCTGAGTTGCTGCTGCTTCATCTTCCTCCCCCTTGCCCCATGCTCTGCCTTAGCAGATGGAAGCCCCAACGTTCCCAAACAGAGGTCACGTTTCTACAAGGCTGAAGTGGCTTGGAAATATAAGCAGCTCTTTGTCCCTGCGCACCCTTCTGCAGCACCTCAGGGGGCTTTGGGCAGACAAGGAAGCAGAGGTGGGCTGGCTGACTGCAGTCTTGTCTGTTTTGGGGTGTAGAAGAGGCTAAACAATGAGGAAGGGGTGCAAAGACTGGATATCAATGAGTTCATTTTTATGGTGTTACACCTAATGATAACGGGATGATAGAAGAAAATCAAAGCCTTCAGGTAAAGAGCAAACAGATATTCAAGGTGCTGCTTTCTTCTCAGCTACAAGTTGACTCCCTCCACTGTGAAGCAGCAATTCCTTTAAAGTTGTAGGTAATACATCATGTGAAAACTAGGGAGATGGCTGGGAGCATCAGACAGAGTTCCTATACTGCTTCTCACACTTCATCTCTTGTCCTGGTATTTGAAGATCAGTCTTTGAGAAGGTAATTTAGGTGATGACTAAATGTTATTTAGCAGAGTAACATGGAATACTTCTCCTGCCATGCCAGCAGAGCTTGCAGCTTTCCTGAAAACACCCAAAAAAGGTAACATGCAGCAGTCATCCCATGTCCCCAGCTCTGTTGTCCAGGCAGAAATTCACTGGGGGAAAGCAAGCAAAACTCTCTGCTACCTATATTTGCTGGAACAGCTGGGGCCAAGCAGCGGCTGAGCCTCTACTCCCACTGCCCTTCTGAGGTGGAGCAAGTGATAATCTCAGCTTTACAGCCCATGTGAAGAAGGATTGCCCCATCTTTTCTCCAGGCAGAAGCGTGGCAGCAGCTGCTACCGCGTTAGCAAATGCAGCGTGTGAGTGCCTGTAGTATACACACTTCTCCTCATGGCAGGGTGGAAGAAGTGTGAAGCAGCATTGCAAAGAACATCCTCGTGTGGAGTGGATCTGGCAAGCAGGGAAGGCTTGCCCACCTGCCTGTAGCTGTTTATCTGGCTTGCAGGCATATGGGAGACTAGCTAAAATGCAGCAATACATGTGTCTTGGTGTTAAGTGTAAATAGAGAAGCTAATCCAGCTGGCAGTCCTGTGAAACTAGTGGACACTAAAAAAAAAAAGTGACAATCAGAGTTGTTGTTTCATTTGATTTATTTTCTTTTTCTCCATTTGCAGAAATAACATCTGCATGTCATTTACATGCACACTGCTTTTACATATTTAAAAAAGAAAAGAGACATTGTGGTTTCAAATGTGCTTTGGTTATGATAAATTTCTATGCTCATAACACTTCCATTTCCTTATATTTCCTCGAGCTTGAAGATTTGTAAACTGCATCCAGCTTGAAGACAAAAGCTCCCTATGATTTATTTTGATATGCTATTTTCTTTTTGCTAAAACCAGGGGCAAAGTCTTCCTGCCTGTAGACACAATGCCTCCTTTTGTGTAGATGAAAAACCAATCCCATTCTTTTTTGTTTGTTTGTTTGTTTCTCCTAACAGGTCCTGGGTTATAGGTGCAATAGCCCTACTCTGCCTATTAGGACTGACCTGGGCATTCGGACTCATGTATATTAATGAAAGCACAGTCATCATGGCG
The DNA here is from genome assembly GCA_013399225.1 of Rhipidura dahli. Taxonomy (NCBI): domain Eukaryota; kingdom Metazoa; phylum Chordata; class Aves; order Passeriformes; family Rhipiduridae; genus Rhipidura; species Rhipidura dahli. Next base: position 145,447 of record VXAC01007863.1, read on the forward strand.
TATCTCTTCACCATATTCAATTCTCTGCAGGGAATGTTTATATTCATTTTCCATTGTGTCCTCCAGAAAAAGGTAAGACGGATGGTTCCCAGCAGCAAGCGAGGTGGTAACGAGGTGTTTTGTTGCCTAACAACCGCAGCGTAGCATCGTCTGTGTGCCCTGAATTTGTATCACACATCTTGTCTCCGTGCACCTGATAAGGGTGGTATTTAGGCTGGAAACAGCGAGATGCTGGGGAAGGAATGAGGTTCTAACAAGGATATGTGGCAGTGGCATTTCAGGAGCCGGGAACCTGGCAACAGATGTGTCAGAGGCGAGGCAAAAGGCAGCTGTCGGTTTGCAGGGCTCTGTGACAGGGCTTTGTGTGCTGTCGTCAGCCAGATTCTCCTTCCCTGCATGCCAGTGGGAGAGGGGAGAGAATCCACGAGCATCCACAAAGTGCTCACGTGGCTGAGTGCTCACAGCAGCACGCAGCTTTACATCCTCATTTGCAGTCCCCGCAGGAAATTACCCCTTTCCGTGGCAGCATATGTGGGTTGATGGGATGTAATAGGTGCTGCTTCCCCTGCTTTTTTTTTTTTTTTTTTTAAGAACTGAAGGACCTGCGCTCTGCAGCGGTTCATTAGCCTTTGTATTGCTTGGGTCTGATATGGTGTTCTGGAAATCCTCCTCAAAGCAAGTGCAGCAAGTGCTTCTTGGTGGAAATTGAAGTATGCCCCAATTAACATTTGCAAGATAACAGTGGAGTAACTTAGATAAACTCTGGGGGAAAAAAAACCCCCAACAGAATAAAAGCTCTGTGTTTATGTAGATCAAATTTACAGCCTCTGACAATCAGTAGTAAGTATTTTTAAGAACCTTTTTGTTCTCTACTTAAATTCAGTAGTTCGGAGCTCTCCAATTATGTGTATGTCTGCTGATAATTTGCTTAAGTACATCTTAGTTTCAAAGGACAGTTTACTGAACCAATATAAAAATAGGGAAGAGTTTATGTGGATACACTGGTCCCAGTTTCTCAGGGTAATAACCAGTATCTTTCACCAAAATGGCTTATTGAGGAAGGTCAGGATGTTGAGATCTGTCCTCCATCTGGGTGACACAGGCTTGCTCCTCTGTTACTCACATTTTCCTGTACAGGGAAGGGAGATCTGGCCCATGAAAATATAATCAAAATTCATCATAATGAGTGAGACCTGCAAGTGATGCCTCTGGGAGGATCTGCAGAGCTGTGTGAAAATGTTATTCTTGAAACCAAAGGAAGAATTTTGGGGTAAAGAGTTTTGTCATTGCATCTCAAATTTGTCCATCTTAAGAAGCTTAAAACCTTTATCTAGATGCAACTTCCTGCTGATGATCCCAAACCTTTCACCAAGACTGTTTCCAGGCAAGATGATAGTAAGAGTGTAGGAAGCATCACCATTGCTTATTAAACCTGCAGGTTTAATTAAACTTTGATGAGGAGTTTGAATTTCTGCACCATTCTCACTGGTACATTCTCTCACCAGCGCACCCTGCAAAGGGTCAGTCCCTAGCCAGTATCTCTGCACAGCTCTGCAGCCTCCTTGGCTGGTGGGGTTCTCAGTCAGCATGACAGAACCATTCTCTTTTCTGTCTAAAGCCAATTTACACCCTTAAACCATCACTGATGGCTCTGGAATTGTTCCTGATTTACGGCTGCACAGAGGGAAGGAGAATGCAGCTGGTACCTTGCTGTGGGGTGGATGCATCTCTCTGACCTAAGAGCTGAGGGAGGTATTATTTAAGAGGAGAAAAAAAAAATCCTTCCCTTTCCTATCTATCATGGCCTAGAAAATCGGCAGAACGCTGCAGAGAGGCAAGCAGTGGGTGGCTAATTAAAGCAATTGAATTATTTTCTCTCAGCAAAGGATTGATTAGGCACTCGAGCATATTGGGCACTTGTGGTATGTGTTTGTCTCAAGCGCTTAAGGAAGAGCCTAATGAAAAAGCTGTAATTTGCTATTTAAACAGTTGTTCCGCTGAGTTGTGAAATGCTCATAGAGAGTTTGGCAAAATTTTACAGCTATCCGTGTGCTTCAAGGAATTTCAACTGGTGTTTTGGACATGCATGGTGGTTTTGGGGCTTTTTTGTGTCAATGGGAAACACGACCCTCTTTTGGCTCTTTAGTAGAGTCTGCTCACCTTCAGCCCTGTCCCATCTGGTTTCTGGGTGTTGCTGCCCGTAAAAAGCCACACCTGAAGCTTGGTGGAAGGTTAGATCCTGTCCTGGCACAAGTCAGCACAGTTCCCCTGAAGCAAAGGAGGTGGCACGGGTTTGACTGCAATGCCCATTTAAACCATGACCGGCTTGCTGTGGAAAAGCAGGCCCCAGCCATCCCTGAGCATTGGGAATATAATCTCTAATGCTGCTGGTTCTACAGTTTCCTCAAACTTCAATTTGACTGCAAGAAACATTTTTTTTTTCCTTTTATAAAAAAATCAATAGCTTTCATATGTTTCTCTTGGAACTCTTTTTCCTCAGTCCCCTGCCAGAAGCAATAACTTTTAGTACCTTGATGAGCCAATATGCTAGTTTCTATCAAATCTACAGCGATATTAATTTTCAGTCATAAACAGTGCACCTGCACTTTCTCCCGTGCTCCTTTGATGTGGCCCAGAGGATGCTGTACCTGGCTGGTGTCAACGAGCAGCTCTGCTGCATGGGAGCCGTCTCCTGTGACATCCCAAACCATGAGCTCAGCTGCGAGGGGTGCTACACTTCTTTCCCACACACCACAGCAGGTTTTGTTTTTACAAAACACTGAGGAAAAACCAGGGGCTGTGTTGAAAATCAGAAGGCAGTGGGCTGGAGGAGGAGCTGCCTGCTAACCACCACTGCTCTTTCCCTGGCTAGGTACGTAAGGAGTATGGAAAATGCCTGCGCACGCATTGCTGTAGTGGGAAAAGTACAGAGAGTTCTATCGGCTCAGGAAAAACCTCGGGGTCAAGGACACCTGGAAGATATTCCACAGGCTCACAGGTAACCCATGCTTCTTGTCTGTGTCCCAATGCCAAGACCCTACTCAGCTATTCTGGGAGGACAGCTCCTCTCAGCACCAGAGGAGCTGCCTTAGGCATCTCCCCAGTGCACTTGCAGAGATTCCCCTCACTTCCAGACCTGAACTCAACACAGTCGCTTCCCTTGACATGTGATGGCAATTAATGCCTCTCCAAGAGCCTTCTAAATAGTTCTGTTGGGAATAAAATGCCCAGACTTGCCTTCCAGAGGCAAGGGGGTGGTCATCACCTGAGGTGTCTTGCCTGCTTCTCTATGGGAGCATTTTGTCAGCCATGCCACATTCCAGTACATCCTTTAATCATGAGATGCAGGTTGTCAGCTATTAACATGTACAGGAATGATGCTATAAGCACCAGGTTTTGTCTTGTAAAAAAAAAATTAAAGGCTACAAGTGTCTTGTAATAGCCTTCCCAGTGAAAGAGCTTGCTTTCTGATATTCAGTGGTTTGGTCTGTTCCACGCCTCACACAATTTGCCTTAGCTTATAGACCTTTTAGGAGAAGCCATTGGGGTCAGACTATCTTACTAAGCAACTAGATTTGTTACCTTTGGTCACCTGAAAATTCAGGTTTTGTGTAGTTGGCACACTTAGCAGTTTTGAAGCAGTTATGAACTTGTATGCAGAGATGCAGATTGATGGACAAAGATTCATATAGAATGAAGAAGCTTATTTCTTACTCAATAGAAACCAAACACAAATTTATTCAGTATTAGTAATGGAAGTAATTATACATGACAGTTCCACTATTAAATTATAAAAGACATGCAGTGAGTAGCAGCTCATAACTTTCCAGGAAAACCTAATTTTCAATTTATGTCTTGGAGCAAATCATTATTTATTTGCAGTGGTTTCCAAGATGTCATCCAAAAGCTCTGCTTTGGTGTTTCCATAGGTCTGGTAGCTATGCAGAGCAAATAAAAGCAATGCAATATAGAACCTCAAATCTCAATAATGTACAAAACTCACGACATCCAGCAACATTTAGGTGGCTGATTTGGCTCTGGTGTTACATAACTTAGCTGCTGTGCTGGTGCACTCCTCTCCAGGAAGAGCTGACTTTAATGGTCCCTCCCTCTTGCCAGTCCCAGCAAAAAAGAACAATCCATTTTGAGGGTAAACTGAATCTTCTGGCAGCATTCTCCTTATGGCAGATGAGGTTTGAGGCCCCAAGGAAGATTATTTTGCCTGCAGAAGCATGTCCTTGGAAGAATGGAAGTTCCTGAGACCCACTGTAGCCAGGAGAAACCTCACACAGGTGATGGAGAGTAGATGGAGATCAGTCTGAGTTGTTGAAAACATCTGGCTCCTAACTCTAAATAGAGAAGATGATGAGGAAGAAAGCTTCTAAGATCCCTTTATTCTCTGAGAAGCACATAGAAAACAGAATAATTAATCTACAGTGCATCATGTCAGAGAAATACAATAAATGTCCAGGTGAAAAATAATTACTGTAAAAGGGCATGGGCCTCATCTCACATGGTACTTCCATTTATAGAGGGCTAATGCATGATTAGGAGATGCTGTTATTAGATGATTATTAGATGCTGTAATTTAGGACTTTTTAGCTGGGACCACATGATCAAGCTGTGGTAGATCACTCATGGCTAAAATCCCACTATGGAAACCACTGCATTTTTGGCACTTATGAAAAACATGGTCTGCCACAGTGAGAAAGGCTTCCCAGTCCCCCAGACCACCTAGAACCACTTTCACACAGGCAGGGAAAACGTCCATCAGAGTCTCAGATGTGAGGTGAGGGAGAGTTTTCCTGGGACACCTGGCTTCTCCAGTCATCTTCAAGCACAGACAGTGGTGGAACTGCTCACAAGATGCATTTTGGCTGATGTTTTGATAGTTTGCAAGGTCTGGTTGGGGAGGAGTGACACAGTGATGTAAATGCCACAGTGGCAGATACTTCACAGCATATTTGAGGAACAAACAGAAGGCCAACATATTCAGGACACTTTTGCCAGTAGCAGAAGCTATACCACAGATGGCAAAACCATCACAGATTTTTCAGTATGGGAACAGAAGTCATTCATTTGTGAGGAATTTTTTTGCCCCCCCCCCCAAAATCCCCAAGATGTAAAATAGCTATAGAAAACTTCTGTTCATTCAGGGACACCAAGATATAAATCAAGTCTTCTGTTACACTTCACAAAAAATCAGAAACAAGTTGTCTGAGCACAGGAAGCACATGTGCTTCTGTGAGTATTTTCCCATTATTTAGTGCTATATTGGTAATCCTGTAGCTGGCATGGGGTCTGGTTTCTCTCATGCAAAATTTTTTTATGTTAATTAAGATGTTAGTGATTTGATGATACACTTTTTCTTTGAGCTAAGCACTTGTGTTATGAAGTTAGTCTGGCAGGGTCTGGCACGCACGAGGCAGGTTACAGCAAAACAGCCACTGCTTGCTTACAGCTGGCTGGAAACAAGTCTCATCCTGAGCTAGACGTGCGAGTAGCCATCTTTAGTGAGGCAGAAAGAAACCTCTCTACAGCTGCTAAAAATTCATTGCCTGCTGTGCTTCACTCCCTCTTCAGAGCCGGATTCGTAGGATGTGGAATGACACAGTTCGAAAGCAGTCCGAGTCTTCCTTTATTACTGGAGATATAAACAGTTCAGCTTCACTCAACAGAGGTAATTATAAACTATTTTTCATATCTCTAACTCTTCTGATGGCTTTAAGGAGTCTGAAATGTGTTGCTTCTTCTGCCCCTGCCTTTTCCTCCTCACCTCCAAACATCACTGGACCCTATTCTACCACCCAAGAAACGTTACAGTGATAAACGGGAGGAGGTTTTATGGTGGTTGTTGCCTCCTTTTTCTTTTCTTTCTTTATTTCTACACGTGCATTTTCAAGAATTGTCATTTCTGGAAGGAAGTTATAAAAAGCAAAAGAGAGACATGAAATTAAGTTGAAATCTCCCCTTTCCCTCAGAAAACTGCTAGTGCCAGAAGCTGCTGACATGTCAGGCCTTGTTGCTGAGAGTGAAAATGGGCCATTACAGCACTGTACAGCCTGTGTTAAGCATCACAGGAGTCCTGATTGTCCTGCATATGTAGCAATACTGTCATCTTTACAGAAGCAAAAGTGAACAGCAGAACATAGACGTAAGGAAAAACTGTGCTTGGAACAAAATTGTCTGTGTTGGTGTTAATATACCTAGTTTGAAGAACTGACTGATGTGAACTTTACAGACATCTGCGGGGGAAAGGCTATCAGAAATGTATATGCCAAACAAAATGTGGTGTCTGGCACAAGAGGAAATATGAACAGCTTTTTTAAACCAAGTGTTTTTCAGGGAGTTGCAGGAAAGCGATGGTAACGGAATACCAGAAAAAGAGCCTCAGAGATTGCTTCCTTTCTCTTCCAGTACAGCTACTTTATGAATTAACCTTGAGCAACAGATGCCAGACTCAGTCTTGTGTTATCTGTCCAGTTGATGCTGGAATTAAGAGGGATTAGAATTGTGATTACTAGGCCCAGCTGTTCTCTCATGATGATGAAAATCAAATGTATTTCCAGTCCTGATGGTTGGTCTCCAAAGCTCAACTGAGAATTGAGTTGGGACTTTGGTTCCTATCAGTCTTTATTCTCACAGAATTCCCACTGATTATAGGGTGAGTTTTGCCTGAGGATAGGCTTGAGGGATTTTGACTGTGCTGTTAGTAAAATATTGACTGCTGAGTGCCAGGGGAACTAGGGGTATATGATCCTGTTCTCTGAACATTATACACACTGCCCAAATCAGTGCAAAGGGGAAGGCAGTGTAGTCAGCATGGAGCTGTATTCACTGGTCTTTTTTGTGCCAGGGTGTTTTCCCTTTGCACTGAAGATTCCACTCCTGCAAATGCCTGATTTCTCCACAGACATTGCAGTCACATCTCTCTCTGTGTCTGCATTAAAGACTGCAGAGCAGCACCCAGGCTTCTCTGGGTCTAATGTAGGGGGGAATTGGTTGTCACACACAGGTTCCAGCAAGAGCTGCTGTTTCCCTCAGCCATCCACTGCTGCATCTCAGTGGCAAACCCAAATGTGTTATGCATGAAATGTCTGCTCATTTAGTTAGCACAGAAGTTGAACTCACTCTCTAATGCAGCTGAGGCTACCAAGGGATGTGTTTGGGCAAACAGGATCTTCTGGGCTTGTCAGCAAAAGAAAGGTGTCTCTCCTTTTTTGGTTGTACATTCTTTCCTGTGCAAAGAGGGAGGTATGACTGTCAGATGGGGCAAGTGAAGAGGTTTCAAGTGGACAATCTTCATTCCAGTGTGGTGAGAGCCTGTTACTAGATGTGTCTGTTATTTAAGGGTCAGTTGGGGAATGAACTGCCTGGGGAAGCATCTTCAAAGCACATTTCATCCAGCTTCTTCCCTCGTGTAACATGGGATGAGATGAATCAACTGAAGGGACTGAATCTCTCTACTGACTACAGAGGCAGCCTGATAAGTGGAAGGGAAGCTTTTTAGGTGGGACACTGAAGTGGCTTGAGTAAGTTTTACATTTTTACAGAGTTACCCTCCCTCTTTCTAACACAGGCAGGTACAGTATTTGTTGTTGTTGGGTTTTGGATTTTTTTCCTGGTAAACAGAAGTATTTGCAAAGTGGAGGTTAAAAACATTTCTGTGGGTGATAGTATCTCCAAAGCTATCAGTTCCATATGGTCAGTTCCATATGGAAATACACCTGAAATCAACAGTAATCCCAACTGCACGGGGCTCCAAGTATTTCTCCTTTATCCTGTTTATTTCAGCTGAAAAGCAACACTTGTGGTCTGCACAGAGCAAGCTCTCCAGAGAGCTGCAGCCTGAACAGAGCAGTGGGGCAATGTGTTTTTCACAGTTCTTGTCTTACTCTTAATATTTAAATGTGTATCCATCTTTAAAGAAGCTGTTTCATTAATGTTTTATTTACAAGCATGCTATTAAGGCTCAGAGGATTCAAGTGTGAGCCTTGAACTGTATGGTCAGTAGCTTTCCCTGCCTGAGGATGATACAATAGGCTTCCATTCCTGTTCAAAACTCCCAGCCTTCCCAGCCTAGACACCCTTTACACAAAATTATCTGTATTATCCCAAGTTAAACATTCTGGGTGTGCTGGCATGTTACTCAGAGTCTTCAGAGAGCAGTCTGTGTTCTAAAACAGGAAGCAAGTGATCCTTTGTCCCCAGAACTGTCCTAGCATCCAGGTCCTGGAGCTTAACTCCACTCCTCCCTGTCCAGCACTGACTTGGGCCAGCCCTAAGTTTTTGTGTTTCTGCTGGGGGAGCAGAAAGCAGTGAGACATCTCCTCCAAATGGGGTCCCATCTCATTCAAACCTGTTTTTTCCTTGATATCATTCACCATATTCACAGCTTCCTGCCACATGATGACATCCCAGGCAAGGCTGCTCTAGCTTTCCATATTTCCTGCACGATGACCAGCATTTCTGTATGACACCTCCCCTCTTCTTCTTCCTTCATGAGCCTCCTGGGCATCAGTCTGAAATAAGGTGCCTCTGTTAGTGCAGCCCTCTTTTAGACATGCAGCTATGTCTTTTTTCTGATTTAGCAGATAACACACTGCTTATGGCTCTTTTCAGCTTCATATTCTCTTTTTATCTACTATTTCCCCCTCCTCCTGCCAAAGTAATTGACCATAATGTTACTTTTCTTATTCTCATTTATCACATCAGGAATTTCAGTCATAACCCCAAACTTGCCTGATACAATGTGTTCTATAATGAAAACTTTACTCACTCTATCCCAAGGCATACAGAACTATTTCAGATATTTCCTGAAGGTAGCATCTAATTATTTATTAATAAAAAGTATGTCTGGCTTTGTTTCCCCTTGCTGCTCATTATGACTTAGTAGTGGTGTGGATTCAGGGTTGTTACACCACTGAAATCAGGAGGAAGGGAAGAGGATCTGGCTATGGATTTCCTTTTTTACTGTCAAATGAAGAGCATGCCTGTCCACCCCATGGTCATGGCCACAGTTTAAGGATCCAGGGGGATTCCTGCTCCTTGCACTCCCACTCTGCAACTTTGTCCAATTTTTCACACCCTGGGTCTGGCTGCATACTTCTGCCATCTATTTCACATCCTCTACATTTCTTTTCCTAGTGCTGAAAACTTCAGAGGTGTAAAAGCTGATTACCTCATGAGCAGGAAAAAGAGGTTTCCCTTTGCCTGTAGGGTGTTTGGTGTGTGATCTTACTGCAGGCACTTGGATGCAGTGCTGAAAAAGTAGTATAAAAGGAATGCATGTTGGATGGGCTGTTTGCTGAAGTTTAGTACTTTGAAGGCTGAAAAGTGGAAGGCATGAAGGAAAAGCAACAGAGTTTGCCTGAGGTTTGGAGACATCCAGTTGGCCACCTCAGGACTGTGAGGGATGGGTCTGCTTGCATTTTTGGAGTGTAAATGTCAAAAAGCTCTGGGATAGCTCAGCCAGCCTCACAAACAAGCAGTTGTAGCCCGAAACAGCAATGTGGCCCCAGCATATTTTTATCCATGTCTTAGGTGAGAGGCAATACAGTAATTACTGTCTCTCTTTGTATGTGGGACAAGTGGGAGAGAAAAAAAATCATCAGGAACTATACAGTACTTTGTTACCCTTCAGATTTTCAAGCTGGAGGGAGGGAGGTGTTGGTGTGATGTATGTAATTTTTTTTTTTTTCCAGAGGAAAAGTGGAAGTTATCAGTTAAAGAAAGGACTGTTCCTTGTTTTGGTGAGGCTCGAGAGCAGCAAAGACAAAGCACTTTGTCACTGGTACAAGGCAGTGCTTTGTTATAGGAAAATGCTTGTGTGGAGTTGTGTGTATCAATTCAAGTTAGCATACAGTAGTTTTTCCCTCTTCAGAGAAATAAATGGTCTAGGGGTAAAGCTACAAGATTTCACAGAGAATAGAGACTGCTCCAGAAGTCTATTATGTTGGGTCAAGTGCTGTTCTCCTGCTGTAACGCTCTGAGTCTTGGCTTACAAACTAGACAGCAAGTTAAATAGTTCATGCCAATAGCAGTCCTGCTATAGAAACAGGAGTGTGTGCACCTCTTGTCTTCTGGCTGTTTGCATATATGCTGTATGTCCACCCACCCCAAAGCACTGCTCACCATCCCCACCACCCTCATCCATGGAGGTAATTCTTGGTGGTTTGCATTGCTGCTGCACTTGTCTGAAAGAAAAGAAACAGCTGTAAGAGCAGAGCTGTTTCATGAGGGAGAACACCTGGGAGCTGAGGGGGAGTCAAGCACAATCCAAACCCTCACTGATGGTTCTTTGTGCCACAGGGGCTTAAGGCAGGAGACAGAGCCCTGGACAAGTTGAGGGTATGAGCCTGGTCCAGGGTGCAGCCCAGACCACCAGGAAATACTGCAGAGACAGGGCTGGAAACTGAGCTACAGCCCAGGTCCAGGATCCAGCCAGGAGATAGGCACAAGGCTAGGACTGCATGCACAGGGCCAGGCAGGGCTGTGGGTCCCTGGTGGGTCTCACTGAGATCACTATGGCTTATGGGGGTCATAATGGCCTCAAAAGCTGTTGCAGATTGGAGCCCAGGACCCCTGGCAGCTCTTACTGAAGGATGGTAAGTCTTAAATGCAGATTCATCCATGTAAGGGTCCATCCATGTGGTAGCAAGCCCTTGCCAGCAAACCCTATCAGAGTCCTCACAAAGCCCTCAGATCCCCAGTATTGGCACAACAGATATTATCCCTGACTGGGAAAGCTGTGTTCATTCCCTGTTTGCTCCCATGCAAATGGGCTGAAATGGGAAATGGAAATGAAGGTATTGTTTGTCCCTGCCCCTTGCTTTCTCTTCCCAAATGCCTAAGTGCCATTGCATGTTTCCTCTTCTGAGTAGTGTTCCAGAATAAATACTTGATTTCCTTTTGCTTTATTATTTCTCCCCTGCGTTTTTATATCAACCACAAAGACTTAATCTGAAACACACACAGGAAAAAGGGAAATTATTGCTACTGTTTTCAGAGGTAATCAGTTTAATGTCAAATTCATGTGGATTTCTTCATAATGAACAGAACAAATTGAGCTCGAATTCAAACAGTGGGAATCTGAGTCAGAGAGGAAAATTAAAATGAAGAACATTAATATCCTGATTTCTAACCCAACTGAGACATGATTGTTTCCTAAATGAAATCTCCCATCAAATTCCTTCCACCCACCCAAAAATATAATTAAGCTGTGATTTCCAGGCTGAAACCGTATCTGCACTGTGAACTCAGCAGGGACAACTGTGTGTGTTGCAGAATTATTTTCAGGTGGATATATTTTCCAGCATTTTTAGGAAGCAGTTATTTAGAAAACACCAGTAGAAGGTTAAATTCTTCCTTTGGTAGGAGACTGTCACTCCAGGAGACAGGAGGTACAGGTTAGCACTCAGACAGTGCAATGAGTCAGGTTTGGGTCACTCTCCCCAGATTTGCCCTCTCTGCTGAGAGATGAGGGCAGCTGGATGTGTCTCAGTGTTGCAAGATCAAGAAGTTTCAGTTTAGCTGTCTGCAGGGTTGGTGGGTGCCATGGTGTGGACATAACTGGGCAAAGAGCAGTGAAAACAGGTTAGTATTTGGTGTGGTAAAAAATGCAGGCAAGCAGGGGAGGAGGGGGAAAAAAAAAAAAAGCAAGAAAAGAAAGGAGCAGAAATGGATTCCCCAGGGATCTCAAACCCCTTCCCTGGTATGCTTCAAAGTGCAATTGCTGCTCATTACAACCCATTTGCCAACGCTGACCCTTTGCTGCCTAGACAAAGCAGAGAGAGGGTGGAAATTTGGACAGTGGAAGTGCTACTGTTGTCATTCCTCAGCCTTTCTCAAGATGCTTGTTTGCTCCTTGATGGATTAATGTGACCGGCGTGACAGAGAGATTTCTGCTAAATTTATGTTGCATATAAAACAAATAGCAAGGAGCCAAGCTCTGGCAGAGGTGGAAGTGCCTCTGCTCATCTTGATAGGATATTCAGAGGACACCACCAAATGATCTATCACAGTCTGTCTAAACACTTCTTACCTGCTCTAACACCTGTGACTTTTCTTGTGGCTTAAAGATATTAGAGAATAAATACTTCCTCTGTTCTCTTTACATTTGTTGTCTTTTTATAGCTGGCAGCAAACTGCCCCAGTTTCTCCTGTTAAGTCAGTCTGCTGTCATGTCACGTCTTTCAGAGAGATCATTTTAGGATGTGGGGACTTACTAATTTTGAATTAGTGGGTTGTGGCTATACGAACATGAGTGTTGGGAGCAGGGTTAATGGTCACTTTTTTCCCATTATTTCTTGTTCCTGTTGTGTTTCTGGGGTAAGCAGGCTCTTTGCAGAGGACTCACAGGATGTCCAAGGTGCCCGCAGTTGCACTCCTTGTTCATGAATGCATCTGTAGATGCCTAGAGGGAGCTCACCAGAATGTTTGTGAATATAAAAATACACATTATTCTTGGTTTCTGAGCACTTAACAGCTCAAAGACAATTGGACTACGAAAAGTGTCTGTCTTCTGCAGACACTTTGCTCTTGTCAGTACCGTCACTGCTCAGCTGGATATGTGGTGTAGAGCAAGAGGCGTGTCTGTTTAAATATGAACACACCCTGGAGATGCTTTAAAAGCTTTGAGCTCTGTTTGCAGTGATGCTCAGGGTTTGATGGATGTAAATGCAGAGGAATTATCAAAGCTGAACCTGGGATGGCCCTTGGCAGGGACAGCAGCCTCAGTGACCATTCAGAGACCATCATCTGTCAACGTGCAAATCTCACTTCTTCATTGTGATTGCTTCAAATCTAAAACACGGCCCTTTCCTCCCGAAACCTGTCCCTTTGTGCAGAGTGCTGAGAGGTGTCAGTGCCTAACATGTCTGTGCTGACCATTGCTGGGTTGGCAGGGGCAAGGTGCTGCATGACCCTGAGGGATGCAGGAGTCCTTGCCCTTGAGCATCATCCTTCACACTGTAAAGCCCTTAGTCCTGGGAAATTTATTCTTTGCTTCAAGGGGTCCATCAGCCCTGGAGCCTGGAGGGCTCCACTTTAGACACAAACAGTGACAGCAGTGCCAGTCTCTTCCCCCTCTGGAATATGATTAGAAGTTCAGTTTCTATTATTTTTAAGTCTAGGCTGCTACTTGAGAAGGGGGTTTTTGGAGGTGCTTAAGTGTCCCCTGGCTGTTTGGTGGAAATCAAAGGGCAAGAAGCAGGATAGAATCCCTTTTCTGCTAATCCAGAGGGAACCTGTGGTTTGTTTTCTAGCATCTCATCCATCCTCAGCTGCTCGAGTGCTGCAGCTCCTGCTCTTCACTGGGCAGATTGGTGTTCGAGGGTGCTCACTATCCCAGCAGCCTGGGTGCTTGTATTAGTGCTCACAACTCCAGGGAGAGCCTGCAAGAAAACCCAGCATAGTCAATTTATATCAGGACTTTAAAACTTCCATTTTACCAGTGTAAGAGGCTGTTCCTTTACCTCCCCATCTTACCACCACTGGCATTTTCCTAATGAAACTCTTTGGTTTCATCCCCCCTGCCCTTCTGCTTCTTCTGTTCCCTCTTGTAGCTCTTAGAGACACACTTATCCTCCCCTGACCCCATGGATAGCTCTTCCTGAGGCCCATTGCCCAGATGGAGGGTGTATTTGGAGGAGTAGTCCATGTGCCATTGCACCAGTTCAGTCGTGAGGGATTGCTGTTTGTAAGCCAAAAATCTCTGCAACCCTGTTAAGCAACTGTTGGTTTGGCTAAATGTCAGCAACTGGCCCCAGAATGACCCATCCTGATAATCACATATGAAGTAGAGAGAAATTCCAGGTAGGTGACAGCAGAGGAATATTTTCTCTTTGTAAGGGAAAGTCATCAGCCTTTTGGACTAGCAAATTGTTTCTGGTGGTTTTATTTTCCCTCCCCCCTGCCGTTTTTTTTTCAATCAGCTGTACATTTTATGCTAGAAAAATTATGATTTTCTGCATCAAGGATCGAAACTTAGGGAGTTTAACTCCTGTTTCTGCCTATGTGCAAAATTAATCCCATTGTTGATATTCTCCTGGTTTATTTTGCCTCTCTGCTGCCTGGGACTGAGTTAGCTGAGATTTGTTGCAGTGATTTTAGTGAGTGACATGACATTCTTCCTTTGGGAGATATTATGAACTGGCTTTGATTTTAGGATTGACAGGCATATAATTGGAAGTTCAGTCATTAGGTGGATCAGCTTTAAAGAGGAAAAGTAAGGGCAAGGCAATTTCTGAAATCAGAGCAGGCTTTGGGGAGTATTAGATCTGGCAGAGTACTGCTGCAGAGCAGTGTTAATACGATGACTGTGAAGGAGGAAGGAAGAAAAAAAGCATAGCTGCTTTTATAGATTCCTATAAGCATTGTCCAATTTTCACCACAGGCAGGGCTCTCTGCACATCTTGGGTAAGGCCTCAGGTTTAGTGAGAAATAATCATAAACAGGAACAATTAGAGGTAATGCATGTTTGTATAGTCAAGGCACAATGTGGTATAAACCCTTGGAAGATGTCATGCCATTGTAAAGAAATGTCCCATCCTGGGACAGTGTTTCTGCTCCAGGCAGTGAAAAAGTAATTAGTGAGTGAGCAAATATTTATAAATCGATGTGGACTAGCTGTGTGTTTTGCACATGGCCTGCAGATTATAATCCAGCAGAGGTTTGTCATCTGAAATCATTGCCGAAGGAAGAAAGTGAAAAAAAAGGGGCAAAGAAACACTTTCATTCCCCTGTCTCCACATAAAAACACGGGATGTTTCATTTGGCAGAAGATGGCCCAGAGCTTAACAACCTCATTTGCTGAAACTCCATTTCACTGCAGTCAGTATTAATAGCTTCACAATGAATAGATTAGATGCTGCAAGTGACAACAAACCTATTTGAGAGAAATTTAATAGGGAAGTTTATTGAAGTTTATTAACTGAATCCTGTTGGCTATTATAAGAACACAGCTCGATAAATCTAAATGTCAGAGCATTCTTTGGAAGGAACTCAGCAAAATGCCGAAAAAACCTGTTTTCCTCCAGCAAATACATATGATTTTGCTTTTCATAATTGCATTTATTGTTGGAACAAACTGTGAACACGTGGAAGACAGGGATTCTTTAAATACTTGAAAACTCTACCTGTAGAAGAGGACACCGTGGAATGGTGGTAAGGAAAGTCTCAAAGAACACTGGAGCTTTGACTCCTACAAACCTACTTTTGTTTCCCTGGAAGCAAAGTGGAGTAAGTTAATACTAAGTGAAGTATAAAACCAGCTGGAATTTACAAACTGAAATCAGTGCAGAGAGGCTATTCCAGTGACATTCAAGTCTGAGTTATTTACTACTCTTAGGGTAACACAGCGTGTATTGTGGGGCTGTTTTAGTGGACACTTAGGGAGAGATTGAGCTCTTACCACATCATTTGTGTCCAGGCTAAGCCATGTCCCCTGATAGCTCAGGAGCTGCGCTCCCTTCAGGTGATGGTCCCTGTTCTTCCTGGCTGTCACTTGTCTCTGCAGGGTACTCTGAAGTCAAGGACATGGTGTGCAAGAAGCTGACCTGGTTCGTGGTGGGTGCGAACCACAAAATAAGTTGAGTGTTTCAGGAGTCAGGGCAGGCAGGAGTACAGCACTGTGCCCTTACCCTGGAGAAAGGGAGATGCATTGTTGGCAAAATAGGGAGGAAACAGGACTGAGGCTGCTCGAAAACACAGCAGCACATATGTTTTCTTCTGAAACAAGCAAAAAGAGCCCAAGAAAATCTACATTTTGGAATTGCTGGGTCAGAGGCAATGAAACATTTTGTTATGACTCAGATGTGCTTTTTCTAAACTATTTGTTTCCACTCTAGTAAAAAGTTGACATGATACAAAAAAGTCAAAGCCAGCTTTCATACAAGCCACTCTTTTGGAACAAAAAGTGAAAACATTTAATTTGGAAAATACTGATTTCTTATGGACATTTTTTAAACATTCAGTAGTACATCCAATTAAATTTGTAAGCTGGTCCATTCTCCTGTGTCAGCAAAACTGCTCTTCTGTCACATCTGCTGGGTGTTGGGGAAATATCTCCATCCCCTGCTAAAACGCACATAGCAAACACAGAGCTGATTTTGGTACTCAGTTGAAAAGACCAGAAGTCAAAGGTGGTGGTGGTGGTGTTACCTGTGCAGACAGATGATCCCAGCTAAAGCAGTGCTGCTCAAACCCTTTCAGCCAGGCGGAGCCACGGTGAGTGACAGTATTATTCAGAAAATCTGCAGGAGCAGTTGAATCCGTTTCCCTTCCAGCTGGGTAGGCCGTGCAGATGATTCAAGGTAACCTCAGTGTCTTTGTGTGGCTTTGTCAGCCAGCTGCCCACAAGAAATTCTTTTGAATTTTGTTCCTGAGTGATGCAGTCTAGAGTCTGGCAACATGTGCTTGTCATCATAATTTTCATCCTTTCACTGAGTGAATAAACCATACTTGTGTTTAACAAGGTGCAGTTTTCCCATGCAGTCATTACACAAATCTCTTCCAAAAAATTATTGTTGCATTCAATGTTGTCTTGCATCAAGGACATCAATTTCTATCTTAGAAAGGAAAGAAAAAGATACCTTTTGGTTGCATACTGTCATTAAAATAATACCTGCCTTCATAGGCTCAGAAAGCCGCTAACTGTAGCTATCTGAATCCTTTGTGTCTGGTTACAGTGATGTTAAAAATCATGATATTTTTGTTTTCTTTGTCCTGGTTGGTTTTCCTAACAGTTTTTCTCAGTTTGCAAGTCAAAAGTACAACCCTCCAGATCTCCCTGTGCATCCTGAGCACAGGTCATGGCTTCTCCCAGCCTTTTAAACCCAGTGGGGCTGGATCTGTGATGTTTGAATCACGAGGACCACTGATGCTGTGAGAGGGGCAGAAACATCTGTGTTACTCAGCAAATACTTGCCTTCTGAAAGAGCATCATTTCTTTCTCCTTGTGATCACAGCTTGTAAATACTTTACTTGAGGAAATCCAGTGTCAGGAAGACTTGAACTGAGTACTGGCCTTTCCAGACATCCGAATTTTAATGTAATTTTGGGTATTAGAGCTGACCCAGTAGCTGTGTTTTGCTCTGAACTTTGTTGAATACAAGTGGAAACAAGGACACTTGGGACTGTAGTTGTACCAGTGTGGGTGCAGGGAATGTTCTTGTAGAGGTGTGAGTTCTGCTGTTAAATGTTTGCTGGTTGTGATGGATTCATCATGCTGTAAAAGGTGAACCCGTGCGTTTTAACCCATCTTTTTTCCACTCCCAAATTCGTACTCCCACATGTGCACAGCATGATAGGGGGTTGGAAACAATGCATTTGCTTTCAGTAGGGTACCTTTGACTAGCAGAGCTGAAGGAGATTCAGCACAGCTGGGTAGAAGGCAGTTCCCCTGACTAAATAAAGAACAGTGGCTGTGTGCTGGGCTTAGGTGGTTCAGCAGATGGCAAAGGAGGGATTTGTATAGGGGCTGCTAGTGCTGGAATGTAGGAAAGCAAGGATGATACGGAGCTGTGGGGCTTTCTGGTAGAGCTCTGTGTTTCATCACAGGTGCTGAGAGCTGAGGATCCAGCAGCAAGTGAATAAATAAAAGTAAGTGATGCTAACTGCTGCCTGCTGAGGATATTACGCACATTGCCAACACTGGGCCAGAGAGCTGCCAAGGGTCCCATCCCAAGAGTGCTCTGCCAGGGAGGAGATTCCAGGTGGTTGACAGGCACTTGCAGCCCTGATCTTTCTGGTTTTGAGGCCCTGGACATGCACTGAGCTTTGTAATTGCAGCCCCAGTGATGCACACCCACACAGAGGACTGCAGAATAACACTCTGCTTTTCCCCGTGGTGTTTTGGGAGAGCATGCTGCTATGATCCTGTGCTTACTTTATTGGGGTTTTGTTGGCTTTCTATTACCAAGGCCATTTTCATGCAAATGAGGTCATAGTTGCACAGTCTACCTGCTCCTTCTGCTCCTGCCTCATCTGCAGACCTAATCTGCTCTTCCTAATAGTCCCGTTGGTTGCTATAGCAATGATAAAGTGGTATGAAAAAGCCAGAATGATACTTAAGTGTATGGCTGGTATTACATTTTTCTTTCTTTCTCTTGGGAAAGAGAAACCAAATAATGAGGGTTTGGTTTTTTGGTGTTTTTTTTTTTTTTTNTTTTTTTTTTTTTTTTTTGGTATATTACTGTTTTATCAAAAGCTTTAACAGTAGGCTCTCTGGAGCCTGGATGCAATCCTCTCTCAGCAGCCTTTTAGGCTGGGAATTTTGCAACTCAAGAGCAGTTAGTGAGAAACAAGAGCCCAAATTTATGAATACAGGGTACTTATCATTTTGTATTTAAGATGCCAAAGTTGCATTTATTGTGACGTGCAAAGAGTGTGAAGTTTGCCATGACAGGAACCTTCTGCAGAGTGCATGGGGCCTGTTTTGGTGTCTAAAAGTATTGAAAGATACAGCAGAGGGTTTGTTTTGGATTTTCACACAGGGACTTACTCAGCACTGCTGTTGAAAGTGGCATTTTGAACAGCAAATTAAAAAGTCTTCATGTAATCAAGGGAGAGGAAGGCAGAAGATGCAATATTTTTGCTCAGTTTCTGCATACAGGAATGGGTGGCTATTTTTTTTTTTTTGTCTTTCACACACCCAAGAGCAAAAATGACTTACTTACTCTTTATTTTCAACTTTTTTTGCAAGTTTGTAGTCTAAATCATGGAACTGTATTAAAAGTTGGCTGAAAGAGCCATGTTTATGTGAATTCAGCTCATTCCAGAGCCCACCACGCTGGCAAATGTAGTCAAGCAAAATCTACGTTTAAGTGCTGACACAGGTTGATCCCTTCTTTCCTGTTGCAGCCTGAGAGCATCCCTCATGCAAAACAGCTTCTGCTGCCCAGCCATGGTGGGATCAGCTTGTTCCTGCCTGCTGGGGTTCACTAGACTAGATCAGGCCACGGATATATGGAGTGAGATGCTCTTTCTGGCAGCTGGCATTTAAAGATGCCTCAAGCTAAAGTGCTGAAAAGCCCACCGTGGGTATACTTTTCGTATCAATTCTCACAGGGACTGAGTTGGAGATTGGGTTAAATCTCAAATGGGAGGATTATATCACTTCTGAGTTTATGGCTGGCATTAACTCTGGACATTCTCATTACCTGTATAAAAGTGAGCCCCTTTTTGAATCTTTTATGGCCCGGCTTGATTAAAAGTGGTATGAAAGCAGAAACAATTTTAATGGACTTAGTGCTCACTGGTATAAAACTGGTGCAAGAAGAGAAATGGTTCCTGCAGTCCCTCATCCCAGATGTATGTAAGATTGAGAGAAAACAGTACCAGAAAGAAAGAATTGATTCATTTACCTATTAGTTACATTCAAGGTTACATAGTTAAGCGTTCATATAATGTTTTCTTACAGGAGACAGCTTTGTTTCCTTATTTTCAAACACAGCAGCTCATCTTGCTTTCCATCAGCATAGACAAAAACATCAGGTGAGAGAAAACAAGTCTTTTTTTTCCAGCTGCATGTGTCGAGGAGCCTCCCTGGCATGCAGCCCCCATACAATGCTGCCTTCTACTTTGTCCTGTGCTCAAAAGACCAATTAAGTGACCTGCTGATGCCATACGCCTGGGGCTGGGAAGTGCTGGGGGATGATGGGGGAGAGGCAAGAAGCAGTCTGCTCTCTCCTCTGCCTGCACAGGCACAGGGAAATGCCCTCCCAGGCCTGCATACAAGCAATGGCAGGAGGCAGCCTCCACCTAGCCTGAGGTTTGGCCAGTTTTTACCTTTCTGTAAATAATTAGCAGGTGTGAGCTTCCCGAGAACTCCCTGCAAAGCAGGATTTGTACTAGCCAGAGGCCCTCAGGGCTTTTATATCCTCAGCAGCTCCATCCAGAGAAAGAGATGGTACCCAGTGCCCCACATGCCTTGCAAAGACAGCCTTCACCTCGGCACGGGGCCACCTCCACACCTAAAAGAGGCAAATGGGGTCGCCTTGCCTCAGACACTGGTAAAAAATATTCCTGAAAGGGTTACTGGTTTGGAGGATTGGCTTTTCAGTTACTTCTTTGGGTTGAGGCTGTCGGATGTTGGTGACAGCCAGGTCACCTGTGCCCTCTTGACAGTCCTGTCCTAATTAGCTCTAGTTGCCCTACCAGTGACTTACTTTCCTGGCAGAAAGGTTTTGTCTTAAGAGTTCAGTCCTGGCAGTTAAAAACCACGGTCATCCTTCCTGCTCTAGACCGCAGTGGAAATGGCCCTGAAGGTCAAGTTTTTTAATTCAGTCATATCTCTGGAGAATAGAAGAGGTTCACAGCAAGGGCTTAAGGGTTCTTTGTCCTGTAGGTCAGATAAAAGACAGGGGGGAGACTTTGCTTCCTGGGTTGATGCCTGCAAGTTGGACTAGTAGGTAGGTCTTGGCAGCTACCTGCCAAGCCATGATGATCCTGAAAAGCACAAGTCCAGAGGCTGTGTCTCCAAGGGATAAACCAAAGAGCAAAGGACAACTGCTGGCTGAGTGCTTGGAAAGAGCAGCAAAGAGGTGTGGGAGCGGGGAAACAAGGTGTTTGTGGGGCACACAGAGAGCCTTGAGACATGCACTTTGTGTGTATGACTTGAGACACCCTCTCATTCCTGATAGAAATTCCTGACAGAGCTGTTGTGCTCTCACCTTCCAGGATGGATTCAGGTGGTTGTGGATGTTCTTGACGGTGGTATCAGAGAAGCAGTTGAAGTGAAACTTGCCCTCTTAGACATGAGAAACAGCTGCTGTCTGAGAAATGCTGAGAGCCTTCGGAGAGGCTGCATTCTCCATCCTTTCTCTTTAATTCTGCTTTTTTGATGTAGATGTGTTGCGAAGGACTGGTGAAAGAGATCCTAGCACATAGTGGGAGTTGAATGTGCTGTTGTCTGTTAGTCATTATATATATATATATTTTTTTTTTTTTAATTCATTTGTCACTTTCCGGAGAGTTTTTTCCCCCGACATTGTGTAGGCTGCCATCTTCCTTTCTTTCTTTGTAGCAAGCATGTGGGCGCAGCCTTGCTTACACTCTGAGCAACTGGGGAACCACCATAAATGTAGCTTATCCGCTTTCTGATACATTTTCTTTTGCGTTGGTTTGGATTTGTGCATCGTCAGTAACATCTGTTCTGCTTTAGTGGCATACAGTTTTCCAAGTCTAATTAGCTGGCTGCTTGTAATCAGGACTATTTCAACTGTTGTCATTCTGAATGTTCTTTTTCCCTTTTTTTTAATACCACATTTGCCTGATTGACCTTTTTTGTTGTTTTTTTTCTCTGTCTTTCTATCGGGCTGCTCCAGGAGCCATGGCTAATCATCTTATAACCAATGCTCTGCTTCGTCCTCATGGCACTAACAACCCTTATAATACATTGCTCGGGGAATCGGCGGTCTATAACAACCCTTCTGTCAGCATGTACAACGCACAAGGTGTGCTGGAGTTTCTCTCTAATTTTTCTAGTGAGAATTCCATTTTCTGTGGCTTATTTTGGCCCATTTCTTTCTCTTTTTTTTTCTTCCTTTTTCTTTTTCTCTCCCCACACACACACTTTTTTTTTTTTTTTTTTTTTTTTACT
>VXAC01007863.1:169754-255311 GCA_013399225.1 Rhipidura dahli
TTTTTTGCCAAGTCCACGTAGTTTGCCATATGTTTGGTTAAAGTAAAAATCAGGCTTACCAAAGTTTGTAAAATGCCAGCAGCCCCATGATGAGCAAAGTCATACTCTTACAAAGCACTGTTACAAAAGATGGACGGCAAAACATTTTTAGCAAGGAAACAGATTTCAGTTTCAACTGCCGGGGTTATTGTAACTAACAGTAAGTAAAGCCATTATTTTTAAGACTTTGGAAGTGACAATGACAGTGCCTGTCTTTTGAAGCATGACCGTTACCAGCTTTAGACTTTTCTTAAATTTCCTGGCATTATTTCTTCATTTGTGTTGCACGCTGAACATTTTATAATGGCATTGGAAAACAGTTTAAATGTGATAATTTTTTAAATAAAAATGTAGACTATTGAATATTGCGCGTAAAATATTTTTTTTTCTGTCTAAAATGTCAATATTTTTAACCTGAAATAAACCTTGTAACAAATTCATGTATTCTGGGCAGTGGAAATTATTTCCGTTAACTCTCTTTTCTGCACATCATCAATTTGCTTTTTACTCATGTTTCTCCTACTGTCGCTGTAAGCTTACTTGTTGTTTTTTCTTTCCTTTTCTTCATGCTGTCGTTTAGAGCCCTACAGAGAGACAAGTATGGGAGTAAAGCTAAACATTGCATATCAAATGTAATTTTTTTTAGTTCACTTTTATTGCATCACATATAGATGATGTAGTTAATAAAGGAAATTAATCTCACAGTTTTGAAATCAAAAGACTATGAATATACATATGTATATATATGTGTATGCGTGTGTATGTATGTGTGTATATATATATGTATGTGTACATATATATATAGATGAGATTAGATTATGCTTTCTTTGTTTATTTCTCGTTTTTGTGGTATTGTTTACCCAGCATAGTTTCTCATTTAGTTGTGTATGCTTTTTTGTTTGTTTTTTTAAACCTCACGTTTTTATTTGCGAGGTCATGACATTTTTATACGGCGTGTTCCATTGCAGCCCCCGCTCTGTTCTCACCTGCAATGCCTCCCATTTTATTTCTGCACCAAACCCCAGATCTATGCATTGGCAGCAGGAGCACAGTGCTCAGTGCCTCAATGCATACGTTACTCAACGTAACCATCAAACAGATGCTGTTGTACCTGTCACCCATTACATATGGCCCTCCCCCAAAAATGCTCACTTTTCATTTCTCCCCAAGCATCGTGACTCGGTTGGAGATCTTTCACCGTGAAAATCAACGGCTTTGCTCTATGTCTGTGATGGCTAGTTGATTTTTTGGCATAGCTCCCTCATTTCCTGGGGAAGTCAGGATATGGCAGCACCCTCTAAGCTACAGATTCCTAAAAGGTGACTGACACATTTGGGGCATTTCACTCAAAAGCAAGAAGAAGCCTTCAGTAGCGTTTTCCAGCCCTTGACATACAGCAACTACTCCATCGCAGATATAGACCGAATCCTGTATTTTCAGAAGGTACACATGCCATGTCCTAGGCATGGTATGAGCAACTGTTCATCTGAAATTGTCAGTTTAATGGCTTCTCTGATCCACTGTGCCTTGCTGGGAGTTGCTTGCCAGTTTTTGGCAATGCCTGAAGCCCTTAGCTGAGAGGTCGATAAGTTATTTCATGCATCCCCTTACCTGCTCTCCTTCCAAGGAGGCCAGTAATCCCTAAAGAGAAAGCGTGGTGGCTTAACTGCTGGGCCTGATTTTCTTCTGCCTTGCCCACTCATGCTGGCATTGCTCTCAAAGCACTTCCCTGCCATCTCCCACAGTGCTTTGGGAAAGAGCTGAGCTCCAGCCTTACTTTGTCAGCATTGAGACACCTATGGAGATGTAACAGGCAGTTAGAGGAGGGCCATCCCGAGACCCTGTTACTCCTCTCAGGTTCCCATAATCTCACCATACCATGGGAGGGATGGTACTTGCTGTACCCTCTGCTGAACCCACTGCTTTAACTTTGCAGGTGGAATAGGAGCTATATTTAAAGGCTTCACAAGACCCCAGAACAGCTACCTCCAACATCAGTTGTATTAGGAAATCCCCACCTGGCCAGTGTGGAGTAAATAATATTGGTTGTACCTTGAGGCAGAAGGAGGTAGGGCATTTAGCCTTGTACCAGAAAATCCTGGGCCAGGAAGCACTTTGTGCCTCCACCTTGCTAATCCCTGAATCCTGCCATTCAGTCCTTATGTCTTTATTTATCGTGACAGCCTGCCCAGCGAAAGGGGAAAGCAGACTTTTTTTCCTCTAGGAAGGATACACTCCCAAACAAAGTTTTGGTAGTGATTAGCCTGGGCTGCAAATACTTCTCCCTCAGCTGGGAGGAATTGCCCCCTTCTTCCAAAGCTCCTAGAGCCAGGGCAGTTGGGACCAGCCCAGGGTCATCTGCTTTTCAGCTCCCCCAGGAATACATAAAGCACAAAAGGTGTAGGAGAATTCTGGCCAGGAAAGGTTATCCTTTCGGCTGGATGTTGCCACATCAAGTCACACACTTGACAGTGCTTTCTTTTTTTTTGGTGGGAAGCCCTTGACCACCAGCTGGTTAGGTGGAGCTGCGCCCTCCCATTTTGGCCACGATGCTCTCCTTGCTGCCCAGCCCCAGCAGCCGCGGCAGCCTAGGAAGGGGGTTTGAGTGTGCACGTCCCGCATGAGTGTCCTGTTTGTACAAGTCACCCTCTCTTGTGTAATGTTTTTCAGAGGGGCTTCTGAACAATGCCAGGGATACAAGTGTCACGGATACTCTACCACTGAATGGTAATCACGGCAACAGCTACAGCATCGCCAGCGGCGAGTACCTCAGCAACTGCGTGCAAATCCTTGACCGCGGGTACAACCACACGGAGAACGCCCTCGAGAAAAAGATCCTGAAGGAACTCACCTCCAACTACATCCCTTCCTACCTGAACAACCATGAGCGCTCCAGCGAGCAGAGCCGCAACTTGATGAACAAACTCGTCAATAGCGTGGGCGGCGGGAGCGAGGATGACGCCATCGTGCTGGATGACGCCACCTCCTTCACCCACGAGGAGAGCCTGGGCCTGGAGCTCATCCACGAGGAGTCGGACGCCCCGCTGCTGCCTCCCCGGGTGTACTCGGCAGACAACCACCAGCCCCACCTCTACAGTCGGCGTCGCATCCCGCAAGACAACAGCGAGAGCTTTTTCCCTTTGCTGACCAACGAGCACACGGACGACCTGCAGTCGCCCAACAGGGATTCTCTCTACACCAGTATGCCCGCGCTGGCTGGCATGCCCATGACGGAAAGCGTCACCGCCAGCACCCAGACCGATCCTCCACCAGCGAAAAGCGGCGGTGGCGATGCCGACGATGTTTACTACAAAAGCATGCCCAATCTTGGCTCCAGAAACCACGTCCATCAGCTACACACTTACTACCAGCTAGGTCGAGGCAGCAGCGACGGTTTTATAGTCCCACCGAACAAAGAGGGAACCTCCCCGGACGGCAATGCAAAAGGACCCGCTCACTTGGTCACTAGTCTATAGAAGATTCAGCAAAAATTAAGCAAAGAGACAACTAAAAGCCTCTCCGTAATGCTCGGTTTACTGTTCTGAGTTAATCCAAACAGTGGTAATATTGTGTGTACTCCTAAATCTTCATGCTGTTCAAAAGGAAATTCTCAGACTTTTTTTACTGGAATTTTTAGGCCGGCCCGGAGAGGACAGTAACTGCTGCCCCCCCTTACCTTCCCATCCTTCTTCCCTCCAGACAGACTTCATTATGTTAATGAAAGAGATAGATAACGGCACACTTCGTGGCCTTCTCAAGTTATGCCGTGTTTGTTTAAACAATCCTTGATGCTGTGTTGCTCTTAATACCGAGGACCTGATTTAAGAGGGGAAAACAAAAAATAATAAAAGGCCAAAAATGTGCATTTGAAACTAGTAGCGATGACGCATCTAGGTGGGAGCGCTGCGTAAAACAAGCTAGCAAAACTCTTTCTTACCAATCCAGATCACATCATGGGTTATGGTCACTCACAACTTGGTTTCACTGCAGCGCCCTTCGCTGCAGGAGCAAACAAAATATAAACAAATTTAATGAGACGGAAGGGAATCCTAGAATCCTGTGCTAAAGGCATCTTTTACATTTTGCTGTATTAACGGATGATAAAAACTAATGGCAGAAAAAGAGAAGCGAACAATTTCTATGTAATGTACAGATACTAGCATTGCACATATAGTCTGCTTTCTGTTCCTCCAGAACTTGCGTCCCTGTTAATGTAGTGGAAAAAAAAATAAGAACTTTTTTCTGTTGTGCTGGTCTTGTAAGTTTGTCTACCAGTAGGAGCAAGGTTTTTCATAACTCTTCCTTTTTTTTTTTTTAGATTTTGTTTTGCCTCTTCCACTGCTCCTTCCCTCTGTCCCCTCCCCATCCCAGTTAAAAAAAAAAAACAACTCACTGGGCAAAAAAAAACCCCAAACATCACTTTTTGAGGACCATTTTTAGTAACACCATCACCGTTTCTTTTCAGCCAAGGCAGTCTTTTAATTTCCTCGCTGTATAACCTTTTTCAGCCGGCATGTTGCCAGCAGACCTTTTGGCAGACTAAAGCAGGGCAAACTTCCTCGTTGTCAGTGCACAACCGATCGTGACGATAATCCTGTGAAGCATCTCTGGCGAGCAGCCCCCCAGCCAGGCCCTGGGGTCACACCCAGGGGCTGGGAGGGGGATTTATAGTCCTAGTGGGGGTTCTACAGGAGACGGCCATTTCCCTGGAGGAGCAAAGGGCCTTCTTGGCTCAGTCTGGTCCCCGGTTTAGGCACTTGTACTGCAGTGGTTAAGAAGAAAATAGATTGACGCGTAGTGAGCTAAAAAGTACTTTGCAGTGATTTTTAATAAATAAAAAAAAAAATTACTCTGTTCATTATTTTTCCTAACAGGAAATTTATTTATTTGACCAGATTTTTAAGTAACATAGGCTTTCTGGAGGTAAATTAGCAGCACGGAGTATGAATTCTTCTTTTTCTTCTCTTTTTTCTTTTTTTTTTTTAATTTATGATCCATTTTGTACGGTCTCAACAGTTGAATGACCTCATTACTAATATTTGTTGTAAAAGTGAAGCTTGTTTGCCAACCAATAAACAACTGATCACGATTTAGAAGATACTGTATGTATGTACTGTACAATTAATCTCTCTTTTTTTGTCGTTGTTGTTCCTCTCTCCATTACTGTCTTCAGTATGAGTCTCCACTCCTTTACGGCATGGGTGAGCAATGCCAAAGAAAGGAGGCCTAAGCTGAGAAATTTAAGCACAAAGGTTACGCAGCTACGGCTGACTAGAAATAGCAGGCTGATGGTACTTGTTTAGGGGCGAGAACAACACTGGTTGACATTTGTTGCAGGTGATTCTAGGTCTGTTTTGTGCCTACTGTATAAAGTAGCCAACGACACGCGGATGATTTGAGTATAGTGTTTCATGTGTCATATCTTTTAATCATTGTAATGGTTTAATTTTTTTTCTTAATTTTCTTCTTTCTTTTTCTTTTTTTTTTTTTTTTTTTTTAATTTGGGTTTTCTGAGATTAAAAACTGCTGGTAGCATGTCAAAGAGTAAAACAAGTCCCCGTTAGGCCTTCTTGGTCGTTGTTTGCTGTCTCTTTATTTTCTTGCTCCGGGCATATGGCAAGCGCCATCACCATCCTCGGCCATGTCGTCCTTCCCGTTCCACCTCTGCTGATGGCCTACTGGCACTGCTGCTCTCCTCCAGCCTCCCCCTTCATATCCCTTGAGGGCAATCACGAATACAGAAAGCCACAAAATAGACTGGAAAGGTTGATGGGGAAAATAACCACCTGTGGATATGATTAGTAATGAATTTTCAGTATGTGATTTTTCACAAAGCCCTCCCATGCCCTGGGCTTAGGGGCTTGGTGCTGCCTCCATCTAAGCTGCACCTATCCAAGTCCTATCATGCTGGATAAAAGCCAAAAGACTTGTAACAGGTGGGTGAGGTACATGTTAGACAAGATTTTCCCAGTGCTGGAGGATAAATGTAGCAGCAGAGCAGTGGAGCAATTCCGCTCCATCCCAGGGTTGTTCTCGCATTGGGGCAATGCTGCTCAGTGCTTCTCAGCAGAGTCTCGTTGGGGAAGAGAATCAGGGGTGGTGGTATTTGGTCGTATTCATGGCCTAAAAAAGAGTCTGGTTTGAGTCACATGAGTCCTTTCTGCACCTACTCTGTCCGAAACATCTTGGAGAAGAAACTCAGTGGCGGACCAAGCACTGATCGTGGCAGTGCTTCTTTCTGGGTCTAGGTTTCCACAAGGGAGCAGTTCCTATTGGAATATTGACTTCATTGAATATTGAATCACTTGACTTCACAGCAGAACAGCCACTGGCCAGCCAGGTCATGGTCTTGCTCTTGATGCTGCCTCCCTGTTTAATTTTATTTTCTATACTAGCAGCAATGGAACTGGACAGTGCATGGTGGACCCACTCTTGCAGGCACAGCAGGCGTTTCACACCCGTGTGGTCACAACAATCCATGTAGCAGCCCAAGAGAGGCTGCTGAGGCTTTAAATAATTGAGGTACCTCTTACTTTGGAGGGAAGTACAAACTCTTTTACTATATTAGACTTTTCAGGGGTATGGTGGAACTGAGTTCATGCAGAGGGTGAGATACACCCTAGCAAATACCCTCATGGTAAAGTGGGAGGCAGGTGATCAACATGGCATTTACCAGTGTTCCTGAAACTGCAAGTACAAACCAGTGGTAGATTTGTAGTGTGGCTGAAAAATCTTTAACTTCCCTTACTACAGATGGTCATTCTTCCCCAGCCTTTCTATATATTTATTAGTGGTGAATTTATCAGTATGCAGACTGGTTTTCCCCTCTTCTCCATCCCTTCTCTTTGCCAGCCTACCCATGCCTATTAGCATTCTGATTACAAAAAAATGTTGTTTATTTTCGAGCTGATTATTTCTGTCCCCAGGCTGTTCTGACATCACGGGATTCACTGTTGGTGCTTCTTGTGACTTTGGAAGCAGCTGAATCACAAAATAGAGGGAAAATCTATTACTAATTTTATTAAGCCAAAACCAGTTTAAGACTGTAATGTAGTCTCTAATGGGAAGGAGGGGGGTGGTTTCATGGAGGGGA
This sequence comes from Rhipidura dahli, assembly GCA_013399225.1. NCBI lineage: Eukaryota > Metazoa > Chordata > Aves > Passeriformes > Rhipiduridae > Rhipidura > Rhipidura dahli. Next base: position 176,887 of record VXAC01007863.1, read on the forward strand.
GCAGGACACAGATTATTTATGGCACTTTTTTCCCCTTGAGAACAGATTTTGTTGTGTCAGTTGATTATGGGCATGGTGAAGGTTGGTGCTTGTTGATAAGCAGCTCTCTATATACAATTCCTATGTGAGTGGCAATGGTGTCTTCTGTGCAGACTGCAGCATGTGAAAATCATCTCACTGTTAAGTCCTCAGTGCCTACAATGCTCCTGGGGTATGAGGGAAAGCTACAGAACTTCGGAGGCATTTCTTAGTGCTGAGCCAAGGCAAGAATGGGAGAAGATAGCTTGATGAAAAGGCAGTAGTGATTATGGTATTAAATCCATACTCGTGCTTGGGGCACATAACTTGTAGGCTGGGTTGAAAGGGATAATCAGCCCTGTACTCAAGGGATCTTTTCTAGGGCTCCATTTAACAAAATAAAGAAAAAAAAAAGAAAAAAGAAAAAAAAAAAAAAACACCAAACCGGATTTGCCTTATAGGGAGAAGATTAAAGCTTCATCATTTGACTGCAGCAAGCATCCCACTTTCAGCTGAAAACAAACAAAATAGAAGCAAACAGGTGGTGCTTGAAATGATGAGAACATCAACTGATACACAGAGCATTTGCTGAAACACTGGGCCACCTTTGGGAAGCGTGAGCTGCCAGGCATGTTTGGAGTGAGCATTGTTAATGTTGAACCATTGATTGAGTTGTCCTTTCAGAAGGCCTTTCCTACAGGTGTGAGGAGGGGGATGGAGAAGTGCAAGGCTCCATGCTTTGCATTTTCCTGAAAATCCTCTTGGGGTGCTTGATAAGTTATGGATCCCTTTTTTTCACTCACTCCTAATTTGTGCAGGAATGGGTTATTTTTTCTGTGTAATCCCATTGCAGACTACCCCATAAAGAGCTGACACATCAGTTTACTGCTTAAGGGCACATTGACTACAGCAGGCAAGTCCTGCCCATTTTCTGCAAGAGCCATAAGAGACTGTAAAATCTCCCCAGAAACGTGAAGGAGAAACACGGGGCAAAGGACGTGCCAAGAAAGACCATGTAGGCTGGAGGGTTGCTGGGGTGGGGGGTGTCTTTACAGCTTCAGGGGCACTGTGTAGGCAATATTACTTACCTGGATGCTGTGCATATTGGCCTGTTGATTGTTTTTAATTCCCTGACACCTGTATTTGTTAATGCATCTTCTTCCTTCCTTCCTGCTCCCAGGTAGTAAGCGCTGAGGTATCTCAGAGAGCCAAGGGAAACAGTGGTAATGGTGGGAGGCACTGAGCTCCTGGGGGTCCTGTGTCTCTGTGTGTGTGTTCCTATTGCCTGCATCCCCCTTCCCTGACCAGCTGGGCTCGCTGTCACACCCCCATGTGCTCTTGATATCACTAGATTATGAAGAATATGATACCCTGCAGAATTGCCTAGTCAACAGGAATAGAAAAATAGCTCATCTTATTAAAAACCTGTCTCAGGAAGGCCTAAGAGCACAGGTTTGGTCATCTGTCACACCCTGATCTCCTCCTTACCTTTAGAAAGACAAGTATTTTATTTTTAACCATGTGCTGCATTCAGCTAGACTCTATGCAAATTTTATTTAATGAATATTTTAGGGTTTAAATAGTCTGGGCTCATGAACATTACCTAAATGTCATATTGTTGCAGGCTCTCTGGTAACGGCGTGGAGGACATCCTGCAGTGTAAAGCTGAAGCCAGATAAAATCTGTGGTTAGTGCTCCCAGGGAAGGCAGTGAGGGGTTGTTCAGTGGCTGTCCTGCTTGGGGGCATTAGCAGTGCAGTCAGGGGAGGGCACTGGAGTACCCCAGGAGGCAGCAGCACTCCCCTTTCTGGACTGAGGGACATCTTGTTCAGCACAGGTAGCTGGCTTAGGGCCAGTTCTGCTCTTCCAAAGGCTTTGGCAAGCCCTGGGGATGCATGGATCATACACCAGATCATTTATCATCCCAGTTCAGAAGAGGCAGTCTGTTTAAAGCTGAGATATTGAGACTAGCCAGGATAGCTTGGAAATCTTCCTTTTTCAGATCAAAATACCTTTTTACAGGTGCTTACTGTTTATTGTATTCAGTATGCCAGACAGATGGTGATAGACTTCAGGAAAATATCAAGAACAAAAAAAAAAAAATCATCCTAAGTATTTCCTGTCTTTTTATTTCTTTGCCCTCCACACATTTTCTTTTCTTATATTTCTACTCCTTAAATACACTGTACACATGTAAAAACCCAAGCCAAAACCTCAATAAATAAACAAAAAACATTGATACACAGAGCAACTTTTATGTGTTGGAAGCAAATGCTTGGTATTTTAGCAGTGCTGCTTAGAACCCCAAACAGCAGCTTTGAAGACACAAACATGCTGCTGCACAGCCTCCTCAGCTGCTGTGATGGGAGTATTTGTACAGATGACCAAATATCTCCTACTGCCACTTAAAATTGACTTCATCTTGTGTTACAACTTTGGAAAGGTTATTTCCAGCAGAAAGGTGCTCGATGGGTAAATTATGGCAATAATAAAATTGTTTTCAGCCTGTCTTCTCCCACCTCTCTTGGAGGCATCTCGGGCAGAGCTAAATTTAGGTCCCTGTGGCAGGAAAGCTCACTCCAGACACGAGCCCTGCAGCCTTTGTGTCCCACTGGCAGCAAAGGCTTCTCCTCTCAGCAGGCATGAATCTGTGGTAATACCCACTGATAAATGGCTTTGGAGGATGAATGTTGAAAACTGAATGGTCAGCAAACTGGGTGGAGGATGTCTGGGTATTCCACTTGGGAAGCAGCAGCACTGTGGCCAAAGCATCTCTGAGGACTTGGTCGCACAAAAGCTGCAGAGAGGGTGTGGGAAGATGGACTTGGCATGGGGGGAACTGAAAGAAAAAGGCCCTAAGTTGCAGCAAGGCTTTGTCCTTTGGCTGAAATATGCCAAAAAGAGTTTCTCAGGTGCTTTCTGTAGGCAGCTGGAGAGAAGTGCAAGGTCAATCAGAACTGTGTGTGATGGGAGGCAGATTTGAGGCAAGCTAAAGCTTTACTGTGGCTATTGGGTGACTGCTCTGGCCAGCCCCTGGTTTCCTCACCTAAAAAAAAAAAAAAGAAAAATAATAAGGTTCTATGGTTTCTCACAAAGCAGCCTTTTTGGTTTTTTTTTTTTTTTTTTTTGTTTTTTGAGAGGGTCCCTTCCTGATAAATAGAAGATTTTTTCTCAGTGCAAGCGCCTCGGCTCTGCCCTTTGGTCACCTTCCCCTCACACACCTCCTTGCTTGCTTACTCAAACTTAGAGATAAAAGGCCTCATTGCTTAAGCTGCTGTTGATATCAGCCAGGAAGAGTGCTACATATTAAATAGGTGGGATTTTTGATTTTCTTCATTCTTTAGACACTGTGCATCCAGGAATTTTCTACTGCTGGCAGTTTGTACTGCAATGCAAAGCAGCCCACCGAGCTAACAGCAGTGGAAATGAAATGAGAAAATGCATCCCACTACTTAAGAAAAAAAGAAAAAAGAGAGATGAGCAATACAGAAAAGATGAAAGTCCCTCCTCAGAAAAACCCCAAAAATCAGCCAAAATAGCCAAGATGGGAGATGCCTGAAAAGTTTCTAGTTCTGCTTCCACCACTTTTCCTGTGATAATATCTATGATGCTGTAGAGAGCTGCATATATTTGGGAGGGTGAAATGATTTATGCTTAGAAAATGGTTCCAGAATAGCTCTTGATTCTTCTTGAATGTGATTAGCCTATCTTAAGATCTCCCTGAAATACTATTTATAAAAAAGCCTGCATGTGGTCACCCCGAAGTGCACGTGGCTGTGTCCTCCCAACGTGAGCTTGTGAAAGGAGGCGCTTTCCTCCCTGGGGCTGCAGTGATTACAGAGGCAGCTGTAAAGCAGAGCACTCAAGATGTAAAGTGCCCTTCAGATAATGTCTGATAGCAAAACAAATCTGTTTATTCTGCAGTCATTTTTACTGAATATTTATTATTAAGGGGCAGGGGGGACATAACAAAAAATGCAGTTTGTTCAGACAAACCCTGTTGGGTTCACACAAACTGGTGGCTGCAGCTCAGCCCTCTGATGTGCTAAACCCAGAGGAGCAGAGAGGCACCTCAGGGTCACTCCTCCTGCAGAGCAGTGGGCAGCACTGGCTGATGCTGCTGTACAACAAACAACTAGCTCATGTGGGGCCAAAGCCAGTCAAAACTGTAGCACCAAATTCAGAAAAAAGGGTGGGAGGAGATTCCCAATAGGATGCTCACCCATAAATACATTTCACCTTCCCTGAGCAAGCCTTCCTTTTCAAGGCAAGTCCAGGCATCCCATGCTTTGTTTGGGGATGGAAATGATCTTGAAAATAGCTGGTGGTTGTTGTGGGGTCCTGCTCCAGGGATTTACCTGCTCTCCCCTTGTTTTTCACAGAAAGCGGAAGGACGCCCAAGCAGGAGCCCGTCTTCAGGCGAGTCACCATGGAGGACAGTGTCATCTAGTGCCTGGGGCCCCATGAGCCTGCCCCGGCAAGCAGGTGCAGCGCCTCAGCTCCTCTGTGCCTCAGTCACCCATCCCTCACTTGGGATCGTGCAACAGGAGAGGCTGGAGAAGCTAGCCTCGACCAAACCCTCAGCAAACCCTTGCCTCCCGGAGGAGAGAACAGCCCGGCTGAGATTCCCGCTGCCCCGCGCAGGGCGGCACCCTGGGCAGCGCCCTCGCCGCTTGGTCGCTCGTCTGGTTTTTTAAGATGAGCAGAACGGGTGAAAATTGTCTTTTGTAATGAGAAATTAGTTTCACCTGCTCCGAACATTGACTTTGCAACTTGATAACACTTAAAGTTGGCTGAGTGTGCTTGATCCAGCATCCTGAGTCCTTCTCCATGGTCACAAGCTGGGCTGTATAAAGGGGAACCTGCCAGATCCAGGTTGCTGCTGCAAATACAGACCTGTCAGTGTGAAGAGCCACCAAGGGAAGGACCAGAGGGACAGAGAAGTAGTCCTTACACCAGAAGAAGCTGAATGTGCCAGCAGAGTACTGTCAAGCGAAGCTGTTGCTTGTAAATAGGGACCGGCGCATGTGTCCAGCAGCAGCTCCACTTGGCCAAAGCTTCTTGGGGAAAAGCTGCTCAGATTTTATTGTCTTGTGTAAATAGAGATATTTTTTTGGAGAAAAAAAAGAAAAAAAAAGAGCCTTAGTATCTTGAAGATAGCGTTTCTCAATCAGCTCAGCTGGGGATGGATACATGGGACCCCATGGGGTCTGCCTGCTGGAGGCTGGCGTGGGCTCTGGCAGCCAAGCTGTGCCATCATCGCAGCTGCAGGAGGCACCTGAAGGAGGACAGACCTGTCCAGCAGAGGACTCGGCAGGCATTTCTCCCTAGCCCCTGCAAACAGGGTGAACTCACTGGTCCCATGGTCTCCGCTGGTGTAAATACTCAGCTACAGCCCACAGAGGACTTGGACTGCTCGGTGCAGTTGTGGGAGGGGGGAGGGTGGGATGGGCAGAAATCATCAGAGGGATGCAAACCCCATCAGTGTGGTGATCCCCAGGCTTTTAGCATTAGTTTAAAAAAAAAAAAGGGAGAAAAACAAAAAAAGAAACCCTGAAGGCTTATTAATGGTGTTGGGCCAACTGTTGGGCTGGGTAAATGGAGGCATGCCTAGACATGGTTTGTGTTCCTGTCAGCCAGTGCCTGTCTGTGCAGTTCTCTGTCTGTGCAAACGCGTGTGCAAGGCTGTGTCTGGTTCAGGGGGCTGCCAACCAGTGCTGGTCCCCATGTCTGTGTAGCTGTGTCCGTGAGAGAGGAGAGAAAAAGGATGTGTGTGTTGTACTGCCCTTTGTATGCCCAAAGGCATTTGAGGAGTTGTGAGTAACGCTGCCAGGTCCAGCTTTATTAGCATGAGCACGGAGCAGTGTCCACACCTCTCCAGGGAATGAGACTTGGCTGGCAGGGGTATGGTGTTAGCTGAGTGAGAGCTGATAAATCTCTGCTCTGCACTGAGTTGTCATCCACTGTCCCCTGCCGTGGCACAGTAGTGCCCATCTGCAAACACTGCCAGCAGAACAGGGCTGCACTCGGGCACAGGTGCTGGCAGGATGGTACCTCCTGGAAGCTGGACAGGAGCTTTGGGGTTTCCCTTTCATCCTTCACCACCCAAAGCTTTCTTATGCCTTATTTACTCTGAGTCCAGCTGTTTGGATTCATGCAGTGCAGGGAAACTAAGAAAAAGGACTGAAATTAGAAATTGAAATCAGAAAAAAAGCCCTTACTTGAGAAGAAAACTGGTATTTTTGAAAACTACCCCCAATAACTTTCTCTGGGCATAGAAGTCTCTCTTCAGCTTAGCATTTGGCAGGAAAGCAGTGCCAAGGTGAAGCATCTTCTCTAAGAAGAAGCCAGATAGCCTGAAACAAATGTTGCACATGTTTAGTATAGTGCTGGGGCCAAAGCCCCTTCGCCTTTGCAAGGAATGGGCAGCGGACAACCAACAGAAATTGGAAGCTGCCTCAAATCCCTGAGGGATGTGGGCATCTAGAGTGGTAATTTGCTTGCAGTGGTCCAAGGTGAGCTGCAGGGACAGTCTTTTCCTCTTGAGTACTTGAATACCTCCTCTGTCATCCAGCTCTGTGTGGCTGCTGTTGCCATTAACACCTGACAACTGCCAGTGCCAAGTGATTTATATATTTATCAGGCCATTTGTTTATTTATCAAACCAGTGCACAGGAGGCACCGTGCTTTTATCTGCCACATGTGGACACCTCTTCCTTTGCCCACTTCTCCAGCCTTGTACAGTGTCCCCAAGCAGAGTGACTGTCATCTTGGGGAGGCTGTGGTTTCCTCCCCAGTGAAGGCCTTTTATCCAGGGAGAAAAATAATGAAAAATATGAGCAACCCACCCTGTCTTTGTGCTGGAAATGAGCTGAAAGTCAGCCAGTGCATTAAGCAAAATAAATACCTCCAAAACATTTGGAAGTTCACAATCTTTCACAGACATGAGGGGGACCATTCATATGGTTTCTAGAGCTTCAAAGGGCAATGCTAAATCCTGAGCCTGAGGCTTCCTGACCCTGGGGAGGTTTGAGGTGCAGCGTGGGGCAAAAGTGGGGGCTGTGATTACAGGAAAGAAGATATTCCCTGTTTTTTCACTGGATTGCAGGAAAGCAGAACGTGCCTGGGTTGGGTTGGGTGGTGGATTTTTTTTCATTGGAGTGCTTGCTATTAGTTTCTCTCTCTCCAGACAATCCCATCATCCTGTACCTTAAACCCTTGCCTTTATGTCTAGAAGAGTTACTCCTGGAGGAGTTTACAACAACCTTCAATGTTTCTCTCTCTCTCCAACCCCAAAGAAGCTTACACCCCACAACTGACAGTTGTAAAGATGAGCCAGACCAACCCCAAATCCTAATAAAAATGATGAATCCCATCCACTGCATCCATATCGATGGCGCAGAGGTTACACATGGAGATGAGCAGTGAGGAGGGGGAGGCAGATACTCACTGAAGTTTGTGAGTGGGAGGTATTGTTGCCAAACCCACCCGGCAGAATTTTGATTTAATCCAGCCCCGAGTCAATAGTGATTGACATTTCACTTGCTTTCCATATCATAACTGGACTTCCTTACTCCTCAGGCATGGAATGAATCTTAATGCATTGTAATTACTGTACTCCTGGTGGTGAACCGGTATGAAAAGCTATCACAGAAAGCATTAATAAAATGTACATTTTGAAAAAGAACTCGGCATTGTCTGAAATTAATAATGCACCAGATTTTTCTCATCCGTGCCTGCTCATTACAGGCCTGCCCTTGAGTTTTCTATTAAAATGACTTATTCAAACTACTTGTATAGCTGTGTTCAGAGTGGAGTTATCTGCTGTAGGTTTGCATCCCAGTTAGATGTACCGCATGAGGTTTTATTAATCTGTTATATCTTTCAGGCATTGATTTTGGTGACATTTATATAACACTGGTATGACTAAAATGAACTGATTGATTCATGCGTATGGATTAGTTTGCCTAAGACTTTGGGGCTAGGTAGCTTTATCATGCACTGTAACGCCAGAATTCATCACTGTATTATTTACGAGAGACTGAACTGGCTGCATCTCAATAACTGAAGAGATCTTCACTGTTTTATTTATGTATAAATGTTTACTTAATCAGCCACCAATTTTGTTTAGCAGAATTTGTTCGCAAACGGAAATTGTAAATGATAACGTGGTTTCTATTTTAAAATTTATAGGCTTTCATCTATAGCAAAATCCAAGATTTCCAAAGTGTCTTTGTCTACTGGCAATCAACAAGCTCTCTTGTATATGCTTTCTGGTAATTGCAATTAGCTGCTGCAATATTTCACATAAAAACCAATGCAACCCTCATATGGGAGATCTGAGTGGTAGTGTGTCAAAGTCAACATAAATATCCCAGCGCTTAGAAACACTGCTGCAGGTTCCACAAAGCAATAGGGAGCCACCAGCCAGTGCAAAGGCAGGAGCTCTTGGACATGTCTGGTGAGTTCTGCTGCCTTATTTTATGAGAAAATCCCAGTTCCAGGTAAATTGTGTCTCAGTCACATGGGCCATATCCCCTGCAACAGCTTGAAGAAAGCCTGGTCGAAGGGGGCAAGGAAAACATCTGCTCACTGTGCATTGCAGCTGGGAAAGTGGCTGGGCTACAATGGGGGTTTAAGGGTATAACATTCCAAGGAGGCTTAATCCCAGGTTCCCAGTCGATGGTGTGTGTTTTCTTTGGAATATGCTGCTTCTCTCAGGGACCAAGGAACAAAGAGACTAAAAGGATTTATTAAATGAAAGCAGAGACTTTCCTGCTATGAGCCATTTAGAAATATTTTTAGTGCAGAGGTGCAGAAGAAGTGACATGTTAGAAACCTATAAAATAGTAAGTGGTGTCCAGAGAAGGTGAGTTGAGTTCACCATAGGTAATAGGGCAAGTGCCACTGTGCGGGGCAATGGAGAGGGGATGTCTTAAATGTAGATATAAGCAATGCTTCATTACCCATCATGGGATTAACCCACAGACTCCCTGACCCAATACACCCATAAGGTGATGAACAACGAGCTCTAGTAAGATATTATGCTGGTTTACAATTTAAAGAAAGGAAAAAAAAAAAGTAAGAAAAAGAAAAGCCTGTCACCTACAGTCTCTTGTTTCAGGGTCAGAAAGAATTGCTAGCTCCCTGAGGAACTGAGGAAACACCCCTGCTGAGTCTTCAGCCATACTTCACACTTGTGGTTTTGGGTTTTTTTCCAACCATATTTTATTAACATGAAAAATTACAATAGTATTAGGCAGGCCTGGAAAATTACTTGCCAGCTGGCAGTGCAAAAAGGGGAGTGAACTTTGCATGTCAGCACCCTGGGCTATACCTTCAAGAGCATGTGCTCACAAGAGAGGGATGCTGAGGGGTACCTCTGCCTCACAACCTCTAAACCCATCACTGCAGAACTGGTAAGAGTCAGCAAAAAGTCTCTCTCCATGTTTCTTTTGGGCTCCCTCAGATACCAGAAGGCTGCAATTACATCACTCCTAACCTTTCCCTTTTACAGGCCAACCAAATTCTCTCAATCTACAGGTTTGTTCATTATTCATTTAGGGCAATTAGGAGAAGCACCTGACAAAGGCTAGAGGGAAAAGAAAAGTGAACACAAGTATGTTCTATGAAGGCTAGGAGCTCCTTTAATCAGCTCTGTGCCCACCTGGATGTAACTCTGTCCCTAATTGGAGAAGTAACAGCAACAGGTGTGGATGCTGCTTAAAGGCCCCTTAACAAGCTCAAGGGAGTGTGCTGGGGAGGTTTTCTTTGTGTAGGCCAAGGTGATGAAGATGATACTGTTTGCAGCAGATTTATAACTCCTGGCTGAACTGGAGATTAAACTTCAGGAAGATGTTTCAAGAGTGACTGGTGTTCTGAAGAATGATGCCTATGTTGGACCCCTTGGTAAGACACCTCACGTGCTAAGTGTTTCTGTTGACAAGCAAGTATGGCACTTTGACTCGTGTCTCAGCAGTTAAATTTTATTTCCTGTCTTATGCCCTGTTTATCCATGGTAATAGCTCTCCTAGATCTTCTTGGATAACACCTGCTGTGTAGGAAGGCATAAAATTGTATGAAAGGCTGAATGTTTGTCACTGTAATGTCATCAAAATGGTCTCAACTAAAAGGTGCTGCTGCAGGAGTCTGTTTTATTTTTTCTTCAGCTTCCCTCCATGCATATGAGCTTTTAGTTAGTCATGTTTCAAAATAAAAGGGAGACATGCATTTTTTTTTTTTTTTTCAATCTGTAAAGCTAAAAATGAAGCTGTTATGTGTGTGCTTCCTTCTGCTTGGATGCACTTGCCAGCATCTGCTGCTGTGGGAAGCTGAAGTCACTGATGGTGAGGCTAAATTCAACCTCTCCAGTGTGTGTGTTGAGGGGGCATAAACCAACATCTGCAAGGTGGCTTTAGGGTAAGGGTAGCTGACTCTCAGGCTGATGTGCCCTGCTTAGAGCTTTGCTGTCCTGGGGATGCAGCATCTGCACAAAAAGGAAACTTAGAAACCCCAGTTTTCTTTCAATATCCTTTGTTTGCCCTTACATGTGTGTTATGTGTATGGTGCACTCCCGCTTAGCACCACCCAGGAGGACCAGTGGCTGCTCTGCACCTCTGCTGAATATTGAGCAGCTTCCTAAAAGCGATGAGGCTGTCATGGCTGAACAGCTTCACCATGTGCAGGCTGCACAGATATCCAGCAAAGAAATCAAAGGCATGATGTCAGCAGTATTTCTTATCTAAAATTAAATATCTGTCTTAACTCCCCAGACACACGGAGATTTTGTATTAGAAACATATACCGAGAGTTCAAACTCTTGAGTCATCTCATATATATTTCACTCAAGCCAAGGGAATAGCAGTGAGAATAGACCTGCAAAAGAGCAATTCTCTAGCCTAGCAAGACGAGGGAGAAAAAAATGTTCAGGGAAAATACTAATGGGTTCATAAGCAAAAAAATCTTGCCAATGAAATTGTGCCCCTAATATTCTGTCCCTTTGCAGAAAAGTCATGATTTGCTGTGGAAAATGCAGCAGAGAATAAGTGGGTCAACTCATTAATGGCAGAGACAGAGTAAGTGGCATTTAAAACAAGTCCACTCAGAGGGAAAGTGAAAATTATTAACTCTGAAGGCATCAAATATTTGTTGTCACAATTGGATTTCAAGAGCAAGTCACAAATGCTTTGGGGTGCCACTGTCCAGGCAGGCTTAAGCCAAGGTCTGGATGTGCTGGAGCCGAGGGCTGCATTTCTGCTGCAGAAGTGCTCTCCACTGCATTGCTGGACATGCCAGATGGCCATGGCTTGCTGTGCCCTTTCTAGCACATGCCTTTCTAGGAGTTCCAGCCCAGTCATCAGGGCTAAAATGGAGAACATGATGCTGGAAACTACCTGGCCCCCTCTGTGCTAAGGGGTAAATTGCACCAGGCTCTGTGTCAGTCCACTTGCACGTCAGCAGCTGCACTTGGGAGCAGTGAATATCTGTGGATCAGGAGCACTTCGAATATCCATCTACCTTTTTCTTCCTTAGTATCCCATTCATGGGCCCTGTGTGGTTCCTAGTCCCGTGGTGGTTCATCTTCCCTTCCCAGCTGGGTAGGCTCATGTGCTGTGGGTGCACCTGAGGTCCTCAGTGGTTTTCTCCAGGGTAGATAAAAATGTTCCCTATTCTACAAGAAAGGGCTGTGTTCTTCTGTGAGCATTTCATTCATGAAGGATCTTTGCACTGGGTTCTCTTGGAATCTGGTGATGCTGCCCATACAGGAAGGCATGGGGCAGGAGGAAGCACAGAGGCATTTCTGGAGTCACAGTGGAAAAAAAAACCCTGCACTAGGCTGTTCTCCAGCTTTTACTGGATTATAGCCCAGACCTGAGACCCAACAGATGCACTGTCAGGTATGAAGTATTGGCCCAAGATTCGTGCTGGCTCTGTAATGGGAACCAATTCCCTTCTCTAATGCACAGTTGTTGCACTGCATAAAAATCATTATTACACATTGTGAAATCTAATTACATTATTGTACACTGTGTATACACTCTAATAAAGGCAGTGGAAGCAATAACACTACTAGTAATACAGCATTCCACTGAAATTACTATTGCTGTCAATTTTACATTCATTTTTTCTTGATTTACCCTGAAGAGCAAGGCTTTCAGCCTGCTTGCTTTGGCAGGTGGATGAAGTGTCAAGACATTACAAGGGCTGTAGAACCCCACAGCTCCTACTGTGGTAGGGAGCCTGTCAGGGGACTACCATGTCCCAACTCTGATAGCCAGAGGTAAGACAAGTCCCTCCTGAGGGATACAATGCTGTCCTAAGATGGGTTCAAAGCCAGCTGGGCTCAATTCCCCTTGACAATGCCCCTTCTCCCCACTGATTGTAGATCCCTGGGCACCTGTGCTCTTAGATGTCTGAAACCAGATCAGCTCAAAGGCCTCCACCCCTCTGTTGTTCCGGTTTGCATGAGGAAGAGAAGGATAGGTGCTCCTTTGTCTTAATTCAGAGATACATATTTGCTGGTGTTGAGCTGAGAGGGATTTTAGCTCTCAAAGAGTATTTCCAGTTCTCTGCTTTCCCGCCATTAACTTCTCATTGTGAAGCTTGTGTGATGAATATGAACTGCTAGTGCTAGCCTGCTGGGTTTTTGCACTCTGCTCTCCTTGCAAGCTGTCACACAAGCTCTTTTTAGCAGTGGAAGAGATGAAGAGGGGCTCCTGAAACACCTCAATGTCTTCAAGGAAGTAGGTGCAGAGCTACCAGACATTGCAATATTCTTTGCAATGTGCCCCGAATTCATCAGCTGAAGAAATCACACTGGGAGCTGAGGGGAGAGTTGTAGGGCTTGTGGTGATGTTCTGAAGGTCCCTTCTTTTCAGGTGTGGCAAATGAGCCCAGGGTTCAGCCACTGAAGAAAAAGAAAGGAAAAGGAAAGATGTCAGACCACAGTCTGAGGAAAAGTACAACTCTGTATCTGCTTTCCTAGACAGTTTCAGACACTGGAAGGTGCTGTCCCCATCACAACCTCCTCAGAAAAAGAGAGTGTGAGCCTGCAGTGTTTCAGTGTGTCATTACTTCTAAATGAAATGGGATACCAAAAGCTGGTCCCCAAACAGCAGCTAAGCATTTACAGGAGAAAAAATCTGGTGCTGCTTGAGTCTCCTGTAATGCATTTTTGCCAGGCCAAAGGCTGTCCAGGGTCCTAGTCCTGGAAACCAGGCACAGCTGGTTCATCACTTTTCCTAATGTGCCCAGGGTGGTCCCTGGCATGGGGTGGGTACAGTTTTGGCTTTTTCACAGTATGGACCTTTTTTACATTGGGTAGTCCAACACTCCAGGAACCCATGGGATCACCTCTCTCTTACTCTAGCACACAAAGCATCAAATGCACCATGTCAAGACCCAGCTGCTCTGCTGACCACCCTCCTCCATCCAAGGAGGTGCATCCATCTGTATTTACCACTGAAGCATCTTGTAAAATGAGTGATTCATTTAGTCTGCCTACAGACTGCTTGAAAGTGGCCCAAGGATTAGCTTTTGCCTCTCTGTCATTTTCCCAAGAAAATCTACATGGAGACACATATGGCTGTGGAGCACCAGTGGATCAAAATGTGTAATTTCCACCACAATGTTCTGACTGTAGAGGACCTCCCTCTCTTTAATACTGCAAACTTTGTCTTACAGATGTGTTGGAAAACCATTTTTTTGCAGGAGTAAGTAGGGTATGAAATGCATTCTGGCTGTAGATATTACTTTTCTAGTCTTTCTCTGTTGCCAGAGGCTCCTCATGGAGAAAGCTTTAAGGGAGCAGAGGCAAGCAGAGAGAAGGTGCTGAAATGAATAAAATTATGGGGGACTATCACGGGACAGGAAAGTATTTATCTCCACTGTGGTTATCCCACCAGTTATCAGACGGCATCAGGTAAAAGATGTGTGCAGGTAAGCTTTAATTTAGTTTTAGCCACTGAATAGTTTTGGGTTTTTTTAATCACCGTGAGCTTGTAATAAATTAATTAAAAATCTCAGTTAAGTATTCAGCAGTCATATACTTCCCAGCTTCATACTGGGAAGGTATGCCTGAACTTAGCTGTGTCCTTTTGGCCCCCGAATTTCTCTTCTGCATGCTCATTTCCCATTAAGGATGCCACCACTCTTTTTCTGTCTCGTGGTAGTCTGAGAAATCACAGATCTCTGTCTCTGGCAAGCTGTCTGGCAGTCCTTCCTTCAGGAGGTGTTTTTTTCTTCCTTCTCTTGTACAAAAGTCTGGAGAAAAGAGAAGTGCCAAAAGCTATATATACGTAAAACCTAAGACAACTAGGGAGGCAATGAGGAGGCCAGTGACAGATGAGGAATAGGCAGAAAACACCACGAGCAACCCTGTCTTCCTTTTGTGTGGGGTAAGGAGGTCAGGCTTCCTCAGCACACAGCTGAGTGCTAGTTACAGCTGTCAGGTTGGTATCGAACCTACTGCCTGATTTCTCCCTGCAGTAAATTACTGTGAGCGTCAACGGCATTCCTGCCTTTATTGCAGGATCATGGCTATCAGAGAGAGGAGACACAAAAGGGTTGCCTTGATAAAGGCCTCTCCCTTGGTGCAGTGATTTATGAGCAGCACTGGCTTTCCAGGCCCTGCTGTAGCAGGTATTGCCGGAATGCATCTGGTCTCAGTCTCCCCTGGCCTGAAACTGAGGTGTGAATATTGCTGTGGACAAAGAGGGGTTTCCTGAGCCAGTTTAACTTCATAAATCATCTGTGCTGGGATGCAGCAGCCAACACTGGGCAGCCCAAGCTGACCAAGTCCAAGCATGAAGCAGTCCAAGCTCACAGCTCAAGCACAGAGGATGTTAAACTCTTGGAGACTGGGAATGGTCAGGAGACCTGGGATCACAGGTTTGTCATATGACTGGTGTGCAGTGGTAATATTTTACAGACAGGTGCCTTTATTTTTTTTTTTTTTAATCACATGTTGATTAATCTGGCTGCACACTAATGGGCAATAATGCACCATTAGTGGAGATGAACTGCCTTGCTAATGAGCTAGACTGAAGGGTGTGTACAGACCATAACTTTGCTGTATGCTTTGTGCCCTTTCCCTCCTTCACTACCGCATCCTTTAGTGGTTGTAACCTGTTTCATATTAGCTTCTAGATTTTTTTTTTTTTTTTTGAATGGGTAATTCCAATTAGTCTCTCATCCTGCAGGTGCAGTTCCACACTCCTAGAAAGCTTGATATCCTGCCAGTCCCAAAATTTAATGGTATCCTTCACTAGAGTTCTGATGCACCAAGACTTTGCAAAATGTTCTAGCTTGCCAAGGAATGCTGCAATGTGGCACGAGTGGCAATACCCCTCCATTTATATCTGTCACAATGTTTGGAGGAAAACAAGAAAAATCTGGGCCCCTGGTGGAAACCTGAGCCTGTTGAGGAATTAATGAAATCACACCGTTTGGAGACTTGCAGATGCTGTTCTGTTGGGAGCATGCTGAGGCTGCCATTAAATCCCTTTGGATAAGACTCAGTAAACATCTGGTAGCTTTTTTTTTAAAAAAATAAAAGCTGTAATTGTTCTAGGCCTTGTTGCCTGCCCACGCTGGTAATGTGCCTGTGAGGTCTAATTAGTTGACAAGTGACAAAAGAGGCCACTGTAGCGAGGGGGAGGCCGGGTGCCAGGATCATTAGATAGGTTGGGCAACAGCCACGAGAGCCAGCAGGTGATGGATGCAGGAAAGGTGTATTATCCCCTGCTTTTTTACAGATTCAGGGACATGAGGAAACGAGGCAAATTGATAAGCCAAAGGCTCAGCGTTTTGCTATTTGTCTTATGTAAAAATTGGACCTGCAGTCGTCTGTGAGGAAGGTGGCTACGTCCTGTAATAGCTGGTCAGTGCTTAAAGAGCCCTGACCTTCAGGCTCTACTGAGTACATTTCAGTGCTTGTAGCAATAAGATGGAGAGGACTTGCACTGGAGTCCAGCATAAGCAAGATTAGTAAAAACGGATGTACACTGCTGCAGCTGTATTCCTGTTTGCTACCAGTGATAAAATCCCCACTCACTGTCAGCAAAAGCTTGAATTCATTCAAGGCAGAAGATAGAATCCCATCTGCTCTTATAAGTGAGTATGTGAGACAGGTTCATTAGTTTGGCACTGCAAAATCTGACCACCTGCTTTGCTGGTGTTTTCACCTTGAATTGTTGCTAATTCCTAAATTGATACATTTATCATAGATATTATTATTATACATATATTTATGTAGATAAAATATATTAAAGATGTTGCCTTTCGGGCAAAGAGATCTGAGTGCTTCAGAAAGCTTTCCAGGTCTGTGGTGGACTGGTTCAGCTGGTATCTACCTCCTTATCAGTGTGAGGGCTACACTCTGACTGTCTACACCAGAGCCAGACTTGGCAGTGCAGGGATGCCCAGCCTTTGTGAAGCTGTGGGCTCAGGTGCTGTATGCAATGACTTTTGAGTCTGCCAGATCCCATGTTTGGGCTTTTTCAGTGCTATGGCTGGGCTGAACTCTGCTTGTTCCTTAGCTTGGCACATATGGAAAAGTATTTTTAAAAGTGTTTAAGCACTGCTTAGCACATTACTCTGGTTTTGTTTTGAGGAATTAGGTTCTCTTCATTTGTCTTGGCTCCTCTTGAACAGTTCCCATCAAAGGGGTAACAGGAAGAGTCATGGGGACAGACTAATGGTGGGTTACGTGGATATCTCTTGGTCTGTGTTTCCCAGCACTCATGCTGAGATTCCAATACTTTTTCCAGGTGTTCTGGTAGATTTGGAGGTCTCACAGCTGTCGGTGTCATACCTACACCAATATCTGGCCCATCACTGCTGAACTCTCCAGCTGGGGCTGCTGGGAGCAGATTTGATTTGTACTGAGGTCACCTTGAAGCACAATTTCCAATGGGAAGGAGTGGATGCATGTGAACAGTCATGGATAAAACTGTGTAAAGGAGATAACCAGAAGTGAAAATGAGATCCCCAAAATATCTCCTAGCAAATTCAAAGTCATTAGCTGCATTTGTTTTCCCATAGAGCCAATAGTTCCCTCCCATATCCCCATTGTTCCATAGGGAGGATGTTCTGTGGATAGTAAGGAAAACCCCACCAGGGATATCCACTCTGGACATTCCACTACCTCCCATTCCTCCAGTAAATCAGGAATAACCCCACTAAAATCAAAAAGAATTCCCCAGGGTAGAATTTTGTAAATGAAAAAGGAAAGGTTTCACACTTGTTTTCTTCTGTCCAGAGCACCATGAAATTAACATTTTTGGGTTTAGATTGCTGCTAACCTTAAAGCTATGTTCATATTAAAAAAATAATATCATATGTATAATATGTATACAAATATTGTAATATATTGTATATGATATATAAAAATATGTCTGTCTTGTATATTTACATATACATATATATATATATGAAGACTTCCAAGTTCATGTTTTGGCAGCCATTTGAGAGCCCTGGCTTAGTTCTGGTCTGACAAATGGGTGCAAAAGAAGTGATTGAATCTCCACACCTGGAAACCCCATGTGTTGCTCCATATTTTGGCTTAGTTTATCCACTCTGAAATGACCTTTGGTGAAGCTCCCTCTGCGTAAGATATTGCGGTGAAACTTTGGGGCAGACAGAGGAACAAGAGAGTGGGAGATGGATGGAAGCAGGTAAAACATATCAAAATCTTCTAAAAGAAAGGCTTTGTTCTTTGAGAACAGCAACAGTTATGCATGCTACCCAGCTGCCTTTAATGCTTCAGTCCCTTTATTCCTTTTGGAAGCAGGGGAAACCCAAAACCCAAACAAGGCGACAACACTACACTCTTTTTCTTCTTGCAACGCAGCACAACTCAAGGGCAGAACATGGCAATTTTTATTTTAAGATCACAGGTAAACAAGTTGCCATCGTCTTTACATTCCTGGCATGATCCGCTTCTCAAATGAAAATTCCGGATAATGATTATTATTTATAAACAACAAGGATGACAAAGGCAAATGCTCTGTAAATGCAGATTAAATTATCCTGGCACCACCTGTGCATTTGCACATGTATATGTGTACATAAAAATAGGAAAGCCTACTGAGTTATTGAATAAAAATGAGACTGGGAAGAAGTGTTTTTCCCCAAGCCACTACATATTCCACAATCCTGTCACAAAAATGTCTTTCCTCCCACCTCTGACATTCTATTGTTGCTTTTCAACCAAAACAAAGTGAAAGGAGATGAAAAGATTGAAGAGGAAATGGTAAGTTATTTTCAAAGGTAATTTCTGTCAGGGCTTTTTTTAATCATGTGCTGGCATGGTGACAAAAGTTACCAGTGCTCAGAATGATATTCAGGGATTTGGTTTGCCTTTCTTTTTAGTTAAATAACAACAATGTTTGTAACACTAGAATGCCTTTTTCCAAATTTCAGGAACTTACAGACTGCAAAGCAAAGAAAAAACAGAAGAAGAAGAGAGGAAAAAAATGGCAGCTTTGGATGTCCCAGCTGGTACAGAGTGTCCCATCTCCTTGAGTGCCCTTCACTCCTCAGAAACGAGGATAAGCAGCCAAGGGATGGATAGTGTTGGTATAGGCCATGAGATGAGCAACCCCAAAACTGGTGTTCAGCCTAGTGGTGCTGGTGAGTGCATGTGGGATACCCAGCTGAACCCCTGATCAATGCAGGATGAATCCCTGCAACAGTGCTTTCTCTTTCTTTTCCAGTGACTTCTGCAAGCAGCACCTAGAAGAGCAAGCTGCTGGCACACACATCATTAGCGAGCACACTGGTTTAATTTCCTTTTGTTTCAGTGCATATTTTATAAGATTATCTTATTTTAGAAAAGTTTGCCCTAAGTGGTGCTTTTTGTTTTCACACATGTCGCAGCTGCAAATGCAGACAGGGTTTTGCTACAGAAGAAATGTCTTGCTCAATTTTTAATTTTTTTTTTTTTTAATATATGAGGAAGTACTTTCTCCCAGCTTTTTGACCTTTTACCCCACCTCTTCCAAGCAAATCCTTGCTTACCAAGAAGTAGCACAGCCTGGTACTTACGCAGACAATTGTGGTGAAGAGAAATACATTCATCCTTTCTTCTGCTTTTGTGTATGGTTTTGCAAAGGAAGCATATGCTCCTCCTTGGACTTGAGGTTTTTAGGTCCAAATAGAGGTGTTAGTTGCCTACCCCAAAGCCTAAAATCCAAGAGAAATCAAGAGAATGGAAGAATATCCTCGAAGTGAGCTATGTAAGAGCAATTTCCTTAATGGCAGCTGCAATTTCCAAGCTTCTCAGCTATAAACACCTATCCCTTCAACCCTGGGACTTCCCAGGTTTGACCATTGGAGCTTGAAATGTCCCCCTGGAAAGCTGTAGTCCTCTGTCCTCAGATGGAAGGTGCAGAAGACAAAGATGATGATCTGGGGTGTCAATGTGACCCCACTGTGCCCCCTTTAGCATTTGCTCCTGGCAGAGGAGCTGCGCTCACACGGAGCTCTCCCTGAGCCATGATGGTCTCTGGAGCTCCACCACCAGGCTCCAAACCTGGCTCCTGCCCTGCAGAGACTCGCTGGCACCGAGCACATCCCCTCCCTGATGTACATTTTGGTCCCTGGTTTGCACATGCGGCACTGAAGTATCCAAAGCAGGAAAAGCTCTCATGGGATAGAGAGGGTGGTTTGCTAGAGCACCAGCAAGCACATCAATACTGTTGGGATCATCCCAAAATTACCCAGACTGATGGAAATGGACCTTGCAGGTTTGGAGCTGGGCTGTGAGAAAGGCTTGCTTTAAAGACCAGGTGATGATGAATCACTTGAATCTGAAATCAAATGGAGGTCTCTTGGGATGGTGAGGGTGAGCCCACCTTCATAATGGGAAGCCACTTTGCTTTCTGTAGGATTAGATCATGGGAACCCTTTTTCCCCTCAGTTTTTCTCAAAGAGATACAGCACATTCAGTTAACAACATCAGTCCATCTGACTTTTACACATCTTCATGCCTTAAAGAAATTATAACAGCATTTTATAACAATACCTAATAGAGATTAGGCCTAGCAAAGAACTCGGTGTAATCCTGTTACGTAAGAGCAAGAATGGTTTGCAGGCTGTAAATCAAATGCTTCCCACAATAGAAAGCTCCTTCATTACCTTTTAAGCCAGATAAACACTCCAAGAAAAGCTTAACTAAAAGGTATATGTTGTGATAAATAATACACAAATCAAAATTTAATTGCTAGTAGGCTTCCCATTTGCTGGCAGTCATGCAACCTCTTTTTCTTCCACAACAGAGCATGTGCAAAGCCCTGAGAAGCTGCACGCATTAAAATTGCAATTACGGAAACAATTTATAATCAATACGTGGTTATTAGGGTAACCTGCATGTGTGGGATATTTTATAGCAATTACAATCCTGACAGTCCTTTCTGAGAGCAAAATTTGCGTCTTGGCTTTTTCCCTTTCAGGTTTCAGTCCCTGCAGTGCCATCTACTGCTGAGATAACTTTGAAAGCTGAATTTAGTGTTTCTTTGGGGGAGAATTTTTAGGGGCCATTATCTGCAGGTGGAACACAAGCTCTTAGGGAAAAAAATAAATGGTTGTAAAAGCCCAGCAATCTCTGAATAAAATCTCACTACTCATAGCTGGCTGAGACCAAAAGGAAATTTTAAAAAGAAGCCAAACTAGGATTGCTCATTTGTAATCTCATGTTGCTGAAACCAAATGTTTCTTTGATCACTTCTTACTCACTCATGACAATTCATTACTCGGCCAGGGGGAATTGTCCCAGCTCCAGTGAAAACCATGGAGTTATACCAGCTGCTATCAGCTGAACTTCTGGCTCAGAACTCTTAAGAAAAAGGTATGCAGATTTGCTTATTTGTTTTAGAAACAGGGATAAATTACTTGTGCCAACCAAACCCACAGCCTTGCTTATTTCTGAGTGATGAGAAGTCACTTCACTTTCTGAGAATTATTATTAAGTAATATGGCTAGCGAAGGACAGCAGAGGTAGGCTCTTGGCATCTCTGATTTAAGTTCAAGGGATGTGGAAGTTCTGGCATGGTTTTTCCAGACCACTGCTAGCAAGAGAAGAGGTGTCAAAGCTAGGCTTTAAGATTCCCAAAAATAAGGAAAAAAAATCAAAATAATGAGGGTTTTTTTTTTTTTTGGTTTTTTTTGGTTTTTTTTTGTTTTTTTTTTG
Source organism: Rhipidura dahli (assembly GCA_013399225.1). Taxonomy (NCBI): domain Eukaryota; kingdom Metazoa; phylum Chordata; class Aves; order Passeriformes; family Rhipiduridae; genus Rhipidura; species Rhipidura dahli. Next base: position 198,094 of record VXAC01007863.1, read on the forward strand.
TTTGTTTGTTTGTTTGGTTTTTTTAAAAAAAAAAACAGGTTATTTTTTCAGGTTAGAATACATCTGCCTTAGGTGGTATCTTGGAATTGTTAATGTCTTATTCTTCTCTAGTTACACACTGCCTTCCATAAAAATAGCCTGTACACTGGAGTACCTCCCCTAGGACGCCTGTTTTCAAGCCAGAAAGGACATTTGGCTCTGCTCTGCCAAGGAGCTTCAGCTGTGGAGGAAAAGGGTAAAAAACTCTGCACTGTACCCAGGATTGAGGGTTCCTTCCAGCAGGGCATTTATCACAGGGTAAAGAGTGAAAGGAAACAACCATTTCTTGGCTGAGAGTGTCAACTTTGCACACTGTTTCACTATTAAAATAAACTTTGAAATAGCACCCCCCTGGAATTTATTTATGTGTTCATGGAGGTGAAGAGAGATGTTTCTCTGGAATTCTCTTCCAAGTATGCTGCAGGTGAGGTGAAGTCCCATCCAACCTGGCAAGCGCTCCTGGTTTAGGTGGGAGGAGTCAGGGTGTATTTAGCAACAAGATGGCTGTAAGAACAAGACCATGACCCAAAACAGGGTCACCTGAAAGGCTGGAGAAACAGGGTTTTGGGTGAAGAGGTTCAGCTGGGAGCTGACAGCACAGGCTGAGGAGGGGTTAGTATTTGGAAGGGCTGAAGAGAAAACAAGCTGAGGAGAGCAAGCATAGCTGTGGAAGCAGAGAGAAGAGCACAGACTGCAAGATGAAGGCTGGAGAGAGAATGCCATGGGGCAAAGTGACAGGCAAAACACTAAGGTAGGAGCAGGGATACCATCTGTCCTCTAGGATCAACTTTTGGTAACATAGATATTGGGCTTCATGCCAATCTCCATGAATAACTCAGCATAACCAACTTTTTCTTCCTACTCGCCTTAACAAGCTTCCTCCATCACGAGTCAGAAAAAACTTTATGAAAAGTAGCTAATGGTCATTTGTCTTTTTGAATTACTTTGGTGTCAGTATGACTTCTTTTATTTATTTATTTCGTAGCTGGGCAGAGAAGGATGAGGCAGAACAGGTGATGTGGAGGGTTCCCACCATCACTGGAAGTGTCCAGCTTAGGATCCTGGGACAACACTGAGTGCATTGATCATCTTTGGAGTATGCTCACCTCCCCCCAAGGACCACAAAGCCTGGAATGGTGAGTCTGCTGTTTTACACCACTCAGAGTAACTTTCTATCTGCTGTGATATTCATTGATGCTTCAGAGTAATGTCCCCTGAAAGAAGCTGGTGATGGGTACTCCAAAGATGCTTTGCTTGGCATGCTGGGCATCATCTAGACTGCTCATCTTTCCAGTCAAACTAGTCCCTTTCCTTGCATTTCTCAAATGAGACCCTGAGTTTGCCAAATGAAAGGAGAAAAAAAAAAAAAAGGGATTGATAAGGGAACTCTTTTCTGGGCTTCTTACAAGAGTAAAGTACCAAGTGAAAAGAAGTAAACTTTAAAGCAGAATTTGCCACTGTCCTGTCAAATCTGTTTGTCTGGCCCTGGCTAAATATTTCAACCCAGAATAACTCCAGCTGGTCGCTTGCCTGTGAGAGAACTTGAATTTCAAAATACCCCCTTGATCCACCCTGTGCCTCTGCTGGGAGCCCAGCTCGAGTCTGAGGGATTAAATCTGGGTGTTATTAAATTCTGCTGATCGGTGACAGAAGTGCCTTTAGAAAGCAGTGCTGAGCAGCTGCTTAATATTGTTTTCACGGTGGTAGGGAGGCAAATGTCTCTTGCACTGGCTAGAAAAAGCAGTTTGCCTCGTTCCTAGAAGCATTATATTGTGGAAACACAGCTCAGAGTCACACTTTACAGGCTGGCTGCCAAAACTTCAGTAGAAACAGAAGTGGTTCAAATAATTTGCTAGACGGTGCCTAGCAGGTGTCACTTTGGAACTCTTTGGTGATGATAATCCTGAAAGATTATCAGAGAGATGATTTGACCAGAGAAAACAGGTCCACTACTCACATCTTCCTTCATGAACAACTACTCTCCTTGCTAATGCACCAGTTCTCATAGGAAGCAACTTGACAAAAACATCTGCAATTTGAACTGCAACTTAAAGAAAGAATAAATTGCCCCTTTAAGTTGGCAGGAAAAAAAAAAAAAGAATCCTCCCCTACCCCCTAATAAATCAATACAATGTCTTGAATCAGGAAAGGATGCTGTGTAATTGGAATACAGATCCTGCATGAAACCCTGATTCTAATCTGAGGTATTTAATACTTTCTGCCACAATAAAAGAAGAGAATTAATGGACTCAGTGGGAAATCTAGATGGTATTTAGCTCTGAATCAGACTATTATTTTACACTTGGCATTGATAGGAGTCAAAATGAGGCCACAAGCCCAAGACTTTCTCAGCAACTTGGGACTGCCAATTCCCTTTATATTCCCATGATCCCTGCTTGGAGGCTTCTTTTTCTCCAGCTCTCAATCACAGGAGCAGCAAACTGAAGTAATAACTAATGAAGCCACTTCAGGCTAAATGTGGGTAAAAAATGCATGCACTTTCTCTCTTTTTAAACGTGTGCCTATTGCACATACATGTAAGATGTATCTGGCAAATTATAAAATATATGGTGAAGAGGCAGACATTTATTACAGAAAGTTTGTTCTATGAATACATGCTTTACCAAAATGTGCTTCTTGCTCTATAAAGAAGGGATTTTCTTCTCACTGCTCAGATCATTAAGGCATGTGTGTATATTTGGGATTAATTAAATAGGGATAGGTTCTCAACAAATTTTTGCACTCACTAGTGACAAAAAAATAATAGGTTTTTGCAATCTTTTTTTCCCCAACATTAAGAGAGCATGTAAGAAATGGGGCAGAGGAGGGAATGTCATGAATGAAACAAAAACACGGGAAGCTCTCCAAGTCTATCCTAGAGTGTCTTTCCAAGGACAGGTTTTTTTTAGGAAGCCATCTTTGCAGTGGTCCTCAGGATTCCTTGGATATATCAGAAGGGCTGTGCTTCCCTGACCAAGCTCACTGTTGTGCTGTCTGCAAACCACATAATGCTGTGTGTAGAAGGCATTATTTATAAACAGAGATGTCTGATGAGTTCTTGTGATACCTTCAAAAACGGATGTGTAAGGTTATGAATATCTTGCTCCAAGCCAAATGGCAAGCAGGGAGCAGAAATGAGGCTGGGATTTGAGTGCTCCCAGTTCCCATGCCTTTCTTGCAAATCCTGTCACACAGAGATGAGGTGTGAGAGCAACAACACAACAAGAAAAATGCTGCTGATGATCACCAGGTGCTGTGTACTCATTCTGATGGTATTCTGGATGCCTCCCTTCAAGCAATCTGGCTTCCCTCTTGGCTGAAATAGCTAAGGGTTGACCTCAGGTATTTGGAAACCAAGAGGTACAGCAAATCATCAGCAATGCACTTGCCAGATCCCACAGAGCAAGGGTGCGTGGCTCAGCAGGGGAGAGGAGGGGCAGCGAGGTACCCTTCACCCAACCAGATGATGGACAGTAGGAAAACAAGGAGGAGCCCTACTGCTGTAGATTTTGTCAAAGAAAGGGCTATGGGATAGCCCTGGGGAACAGAGAGCCATAAGAGCAACTCATTGGCTTTGGGCTCAATGGCCAGGTTCATTGCAAGCATATTTCTCCCTTTTACTTAGAAACAGATGTCTAGGAAGACAGATGGGAAAATCTGTTTGAGAAAGACTTAAGAGGGGTTTCTCTCTCCTTCCCCAGAGCAAATGCTCATAACAGGAGATTGTTTTGTGATATTGCTGGAGCCATTGAAGGGGAAGGGCTCAGCCGAGGGGAAGGGCTCAGCTGCAGGGCTCAGGTAACTCACGGCTGACTGGCTCCTTTCAGACCTGCGGTGTTCTGTTTCACAAGCCAGGCATGTTCTGCACAGGCTCCAGCGTAGCTTGACAGAAGAACGGTGGTTTTGTCCTCCCTGTCTTTTCTACAAAATGACCTTTGTCTTTATAATCTGATGGGCTCAAATGTTTAATAATCTCAGATTTGTTGGTAGTGGATACCGTGTGTTGGCAATCCCCAAATTGTGTAGCCACATTTTAAAAATAATTGTGCTGAAGTGAAGATAAGCTTTTGTCTCCAACTATAGGCTTTAATAAAGCTTGTGTATCAGAGGCTGATGATCCAAGCCAGTTCAACCTAATTGACCCTCCTAAGCCTTCTTATCTAAAAGCTCATTCTTTGCCAGTCAGTCTCGTGATACCTGTGGCTTGAAAAGTGTAATTTCTAATGACCCATTATCTACAGCATTCCTGATCCAGATAAATAAATGCAGGTATCCACCTCTAGATGGATGATTGGTTTAGTTACAGTGGTCACATTCATTCATTTAGGGAGAAGCAGTCTGCTAAAGCCAGCCAAATAAAGATGAGATGGAGGGGGCCTGAGGGCAGAAAATTTACCTTGACAGAGGAAGCAATTTCAACTAAGGGAAATCCAGTGTTGCCTATTTAATACTCCATGGAGTATGAAAAAGCCTTTCAGAAATAATTATTCTCTCTATATAGTCTAGTAACAAGGAAAAATTTAGTTGCTGCAAAACGAATTCTACATTTCCCCTGTAAATTTTGATGGCTCATTTGGCATTACGTTTTGGAAGTGGAGAAGGAAGGAGCCTGCCATGCTGCTCAGCTCAGGGCTGGGTGGCCTGAGAGCATGCTGCCAGCAAATCTTGCTGGTTACATCAGGAAAGAGGCCTCCAGCACAGATCCTTGCTTCTGTTGTCTTGTGTCCTGCAGTCCAGTGAGAGTGTTCAGACAAGAGAGGAAATGGGAACACAACTCGTGAGGCATGATGAGGAACAGCACATAGCAGCTCGGGCAGAGAGGGAATTGGAGAGTGAGGCTGGGAGCAGGTAGATTAATCCATCTAAAGGGCACACAGTGGTTTGGCTGGATACCTGATGTGAATTCAGAAGAACAGATCTGATTCTTGCTTCTGAGTGGGAATACAAATGAGGAAATCAGCTCTGACCACTTCCCCCTCTTAAAGAGTGAAGCAGGACACAAGTGTGCTGCCCCACCAAAAGCAGGGCAGACCCAGCACAGCAACAAGGCTTGCTGGGAGCCTCAGGAAGTCTACTCATTAGACATTTTTGCTAGTTTCTCGTTGTGGAGGTTTGCTCTGCTCACTCCCATGGGCTCTGCTGGCAGTGGGCAGCTGTTTGGAATCACTGACCCCAGCTGGCTGGAGCAAACATCTGCCTTTCATCCAGACACAGCTGCTTCTGGACCGCATCACAAGGAGGAGGCTTGCCCTCAGTTAAACCTTATGTTGTTGCTTTTAGGGGAAGGACTGGAAAAGGAGCTTTAGCCTGTATTTAGTCCGTGTATTCTCTGCTTCTGCTTGAAGGCTCCCTGTGGAGGAGTCTCCATTTTGCTCTTGACTTTCTACCCTTTCTATTCCATGTATGACTCTAATTTCTCCAGTTGCTCTTGCCCATCCTTATGTACTCTCTGTGTCTGGTAGAAATGGGCTAGGCCTCTCTGGCCATCAGCAAAAAGCAGAAATAATGATTTTATTACATGGAAAAAGTATGGTTTTGACAGGAGAAGCTACACACCTTGCCCTAGGTGCCAGTCTGGAACAACAATGTGCTTTGGGACAATGGCAGGACCTACCCACCACCACAGCCAAGGTGGTTTCCTAGACCTCAGCCACTGTTTTTCTGCTCCAGCCTCAAACTTTGATTTCTGCTGCATCTCCTGCTATATTTAGGCTTCAAAATGGAATGTCCAAGCTGTACCAAGCTTGTGCAGCATGTGTAGAAAATTATCAGGGCCCCATGGCCCTCCTAATTGCCTCTTCCAGCCTCACCTGGATCTCCACCTGCAGTGTCCACCTATATCACTCACTTAAGCTCTGGCTCTAGCCATGGCTCAGGGTGCTGGGAAGCAGCATGTGCTGGGGAATAGCTTCTGGGGCAAGATGAGTCTGTGGGAGTACACTCTTGTCTCCTCCAGGAATTATGCAAGGTTGAGTGAGCTTTTAATTGCAGTGAGGGGAGCTCAAGAGCAGCTGCATTTCCTCCTGCTTATGGTGGTGTGAGAGAGTGCAAGTCCATGCTGATATTCCAGTGGCTGAGCCTTTGGTCTGCTGCCTGCAAAACAAGCAGAGATTAAGGTAGGCACTTCTTTGTCCTGAGTTTGCAGGGAGCAGCTGTTCTGTTCATGAGCATGATGTGATGTATTGTGGTGTTTGTGACCCAAGAATCATTTGCAAGCCATTGCTCATTCTCTGGGAGGGCTGCTGGGGTGAAACCTGAGCCCTTTGGGGAGGCTCAAGTGTGCAGAGCAATCTCAAGGGAGGACAAGAGGCTTTTTTTACCAGGAAGGGTCATAGATGGGAGGAATTAACTGTGTTGGGCAGTGGTGTGAGATTAGTGCTGTGATGAGAGACTAGGTTAGGAGGCAGAGCAAGGTGCTGCTGCCTAAATTACGGCATTTGACTTTTTGTCCCTATAATAAATAGTCCAACCGAATCAGATTCCAGCTGTGCCCATCCCATGCTTGTCTCACTGACTATCACCACTTCAAGATGCTCCAAAGGAGCATGCAGTCAGCAGCTGGTGTTAGTCAAGAGTAATCCTACCCTATTAGAAAGGAAGCAGGGGGGGAAATACATTTGACAGTGAGTGAAACAGAGCAGCTTCTGTAGGAGAGTGTCCCAGACCAGATTCAGCAGCGAGAAATGTAGAGAGGCAGCCCAGAAATCAAAGTGCATGGAGGAGAGGCACAACGTTTCAAAAGTGGGCAGTGAACTAATGTAGATTTCCCCTGCACATACATGTATTTATTCAGCTACAAAAGATAGAAAAGGTGACATACTCTTTTTTCACAGTGTGGCCCACCTACAAAATTCAATATTGTTATATTAGAGAAAAGCCATTATTATGGTCTTTAATAAAATACTTGGACCTGACAGGTGGGTTATTGACTATTATAAAGCTGTTAGATTTAATATGAATCTCCTTGGCAAACCCTGGTATTCATCACATTTTCATGAGTAGCAAGAGTTTGTAGATATTGCCAGATGTGGCCTCAGAGTGGAGAGCAACTCAGATAAAAATTGCAAAAGCAGCTAAATGATGCATGGGCTGAAATTTCACTTCCAATCAGACCCAGAGCATGCTGTGAAAAGGTTCAGAGAGTTACCTCCCAGTGGTTTGAAAGTCTTCTGAATGCTTTACCCAGTTGCCTTGGGAGAGAGAGGAGTGGGCAGACACTGGTTAATCTGACCTTTATATTAATTTTATCAAAGAGATTACTTTAAATCCTGAAGCAGAAGGTTATATAACCCTGTTAGTATTGTTGTTGCAGCTTTGAAGTGCAGCACAAGTGTCTGATCCCTGATTTTGTTTTGACTTTTTTAACATCTTATTGTAGGCAACATCCTAACTCTTTTCACTGTATGACATGCTGCTCTTTTTTTGCACTGCCTTCAAGTTTACCATTTCCTAATATTATCTTGTGTGCTTTTGGAAAAAATCTCCCTTCTGCCTTCCCTGGCACACAGTTTGGTCATTCCTAATTGATCTCCCACAGAGGAGAGGGAAGGGCTGCTGTGAACTTCCCTGTTTTCTCTTCTGTAGCTCCACAGCTTCCATCTTCAGTGCTTAAATTTATTTTGAAGTCACGCCCAGAGATGTCCCCAGTGCAAGTTGTAGTGTTGTTCCTCTAGGTACTGTACAAACACCAATAATGAACCCCATGTCTTTGGGAACAGGAGCTGTGGGGTTCTTAAACAGAAGGGGCAGAATTTCAGAGAGGGGTTTTGCTGAAACTGATCCAGCTGCTGTCTGTGAGAGATATGTACTCTTGCAACCACAAAGCAAACAGGCATCATCTGACTTCCCTGTGCTGGGACCCTCTTTCTTTATATTGTTTGGGTTTTTTTTNGCTATTGCACAGCCTCCCTGCTGAGCATCTCTGTTGTCCAGGCTGGTGCCATCAAGTTTTGCCTTTGCCAGTTGGCTTCTGCATCCTGTGTTTCCAAAAGTCTGAATGCTGTTGCAGCCTCTCCCCAGGCTTCTGAATCAAATCAAAGGGTTATTTGAGCATTGAGGGAATGAACACATTTGGCACAAGAAATTATGAATAAATGGTGACTCAAGCAGACAAGGAGTTTTTTGGTAAATTGAAGGCATTGGCTTCAATTAATGAGTTTTTGGAGACTAAGCTACTGTCTGACAAATATCCTTGTCCTAAAGAAAGCACCCAAATATGCTGTGTGGACAACATTAGGACAACTTGAAAGAGTTAACATCTAATCAGAGATTTGGTTTCTTTGACTGACAGACAATTTTCAAAAAGAGTGCGGTTTGTCAAGAAGTCATTCCCTTCTTCTTCCAGAAATCTCTCTTTGAAACCAGAGCAGGCAATTTCCTGCCTGTGATGGCATTGAAGACATGAGATACCCTTGTCTTTGACAGCAAAGGACACTGGTTTCATTTTAGCTTTTTCCTTTATCACTGACAACAATAAAATTGTCAAGTGTGTGATTTGAAACATGAAATTCAGTATGAACTTTTGTGTAAGCAAGGGACATTGGACATAAAAACTTTTTTTCTCCCATCTATACTGATATATGGGATATCCAAATTGACAAATGGTAAAGATGGGCTGATGGATGTGTATGGTAGCTTATGTATGAACTATCAACAGACCAGCAAGGTTATAATGAAGCCATCTTTTGAATTTAATAATAAATTTCCCTTTCCCAGCATTGGTCCAAGGTAATGAAGTGATGCTTCTTAGCAGTGAAGACAAAGAAAGGTTTTGGAGCTGAGGAAGTGCCCGTTTTGATTGCAGGCATGGAAATACTGTCTGTCAAATCACAGTACTATTATTTTATTTTTATAGAGAGGCTGGATGCATTTGAACCTGACCCCAAACCCCAAAGCTATCTCTCTCCATTTGGAACACATCAATCATGTTAAACAACTGATGAGTCTGAGTATTTTAGTTCTTGAGGGCCTAAACATTAAGGTTTGAAAGTCACCTGCATTTTAGCTTTGCTAACTTGAATAAAAAGTCTTTGTGTTATGTAGAGACAAATGAGATCTTTATATATCCTTTCAGATACTGGCCTTGAGCTTCACTTTGTTGGAGTGTAAGTGCTACAAGGTGTAGCTGAGCTGGCTCATGGAGAGGAGAGCAGACTTTGCCTTGTGATTTCAGTGTGAAATGTCAAACCACTAATCTTTGTGTGATGTATATCACTGTATTGCAGCTGTGGCCAGGTGAGCTGTAATATCAGTTTTTAACCTGTGGTTGAGCCCTCAGAAGGTTTCAGCTTGTCATGAGTATGAAATACTTTTCAAAATTTTGTGGGCTTTTTTGTCTTTTAAAAATAAATTGGCATTGCCATGAAACAGCACCTCAATACCTTTCAAAGCGAGTCTTTGTAGTGGGAATTATCTCAAACTACATGTATTGGTCTGTAGACTGAGAGGAGCCAAATCCTCAAGCCAAAGTTTCTTGTCAGGAACAGGGACAGAGCAAAAGGTTAACAGGGATTGGGGCTTACATCAGCTGTGTAAAAGCTCAGAGGAAATCTAAATGGAAACATGTTTAAATGTGATAAATTCACAGCAGGGCATGGTCTACGATAAAAGTCACTCTCAACACGTGTGCTTTTGCCCCTCCCCAGGCACAATACCCTGCATTTTCCCTTTCCCACTGGGGTTAAGTGCAGCTCTGGGCATGGCTGGTTATAGGGTTGGATCTGGCTGATGGTAACATGGTGTGTTGCCATAACCCATTTGCATTCAATGTTGTGCCTACACCCAAAATTTGACCAAAAAGGAAAGTTGGTGGCACTATGCTGAGCTGATCCAAAACCTGTGGGGTCCCACAGAGGCGATCCAGAAGCATTACTCATTTTTATGTTAGTAGACAATGGCCCCCAGGCCAGTGTATTGGTTTTAACTCCCAGTCCTCTTTCCACTCATAAATTACTACTACCTCCAGCCCCCAAAGAGCAAAAATACCTGGTGCTACAAGTTCTTTGTAAGAGCAATTTAGCTTTTGGTGCTGAGTGGCACTGTTACTAGCTGAGTTATGGGCAAAAGCCTGAGTCTAACAGGGTATTTATTTTACTTAGCAAAAATTATCCAACAGTAAAAGCATAGTGGCTGCCATTAGAAATATGACTGTTTGAATAAAAGTTATGGCAATAGTAAGATTCAGCTATGGTATGTTAATTTGAATGTGCAGTAAATCTGTTGGGATTGCAAGTCAGTTTAAGAGCTAAAATATAATTGTTGTAAAACACCAAACTGCAATTTATATGTATTTTTCCCAACTGCTTGTGGGCTAGCAATATTTCAGTTCTATAATCAAAATTTGAACCTTTTAAAAAGGTTTTTTTTATACAAGTCAGCAGAAGTGGTGTTTTATTACTTTTCTTTTTGTGGAGTTCTTTGAGTGCAATACACTTCTGGGGAGGAAAATGGCTTGGGGATAAAAATCAGCAGAGACTACCTTACACTTGCTTCTCTTTTCTGAAAGATAGACATGTCTGAGTGTGCAATGAATAATTTGTCAATCAATATGCAGCTCAGTGAAAACACCTGTCAAAGTGGGCTTTTGTTACTTAGATTTCAAGTGCTACTTGACCCCGCAGATACACTTTCTGTAATGATGTTCTGTGATGTCAGGTAGATATGTTTTTTAAAATAAAAAAACCCATTAGTAACTTAATATTCTTTTTTAAAAATTTGCTTGCTTGCATAATTGAGTAGGAAAAAAAAATCCTATAAGCAGGTTTTGTTTTGATTAAAAAGTTAAATGGAAGCTTTAGGCTGTCTGCTTTTACTCTCAAGCATCTTCAGGAATGGTTTTCCATGGCAGCTGCCTTGCCTGTTGGTTACTCAGGATCTGCTACCCATCCCCTCAGATGAGCTATGTTGGTCTCTGAGAAAGCAGAGGGCACATGAGCCAGGGTAGCTGCATCATGCTTTGGACATCTGGCTAATACTCATTGTGTGATGATCCTCATACTGTCATCTGAGAGCAAGAAACACATCTGAAGAAGGTTGTGTGAGTATTACCCCCCAGCAGAAGCTGCAAGGGATGGTGGAGAAGAGGCTTTGAAAGCAGCCCAGTCTTCAGCAGGCAAAGGGCTTAGTGCCTTCTGGGGTGCATTGCCATTAAACTCATCTTTGGCTGGGTTTTCAAGAGAAATGTGTTTGTATATTGCCTGACACCCTCAAAGGAGAAGGAGAAAAAATTACTTAGATGGTGTCTTTTAAGTCCTGAATGTTGGTCCATATACTTGAATTAATTAAGGAGGGATTTAATTAATCTTCTGAGCTTTTAGAACAAAAACATCAGCTTTGGATGAAAAAAATTGTCTTTGGAGACAAAAATTTTGGTATTGTCTGTTCACAGGCAAGAGTTTCTGGAGAGGAATCCCCAGGAGCCAAATGCCCTGTTTACAGGAGATAAACTCATGAAGAAAGGTTTGTGGGGGGACTGATGGCTTTGGGTTCTTATGGGTTAGTGGTGATATCTGAGGCCTTGGGATCCCAGGTACTCTCTGGTCACACTTGGGCTGTGTCAGACCCCTGAGAGGGGTTGTTGGAGAGGCTGCACTGTTGTCTTGAGTTCAGACCCACAGAAGCTCCTCTGCAGATACCCTGGGAGCAGCATGAGGAAAAAGAGAAAGCTGCCAGTTCATTTATCCTTACTAGGAATTACTTTCCAAAAGCTTGTAAAGCTTCACTGCTCCAGAGGAAAGTTATGTCTGCTGATTGAGGAGAGGAAGGGAAACAACAGAACAAGTTAGGCTAATGTAGTCTTTTGAGTTTTGCAGTCAGATGAGCTTGAGAGATTAAAAGGAAAGAGAAAAGCATGGTGCATATGCTTAAGTAAAGGATAAATCCTCCTTTGTGCTCATTACTTTGCTGTGGTTCTGCATTTTACTTCCTACATTTTGGAGATTTTTAAAGCATTAAGGGAAAGGGGGCTTGACAAATCTTTGGCAGACACGAGATGAGCCTGAATTAGTGCAGTGAGACCCACCTGCATAGCCCAGGCTGCTGTGGCTTTCAAAGCTGACACACTTTACATTCGTATGGTGTGATGGTCAGAGGGAACAAAAGGTGAGAGCCAGGGATAATATTTTAAATTTTCTTGTTACTTGTGTTGAAGCACAGCATTTCCTGCTTCCTGCCAGGAAGGGGCCAGGTGCTGCTTGCACTGAGGTGCACATCTTGCATTTAAATGGCTCTCTGTTGGATGCAGAGAACACCCTGCCCCAGAGCATTCACAATCCACCTGAGAGCCAGGAGGAAAAGGGAAGAAGAGCCAGCATGTAGGGAACAGAGTTCCATACAAGTCACTACTGCCCCCATATCCAAATGAGGGAGTTTTGTGAATCCCCAGCAGGGATAATAACTGTGATCATGTCTTTAATATCACACTACTCCTTCCCTGAGGATGAAATTCCTCTTGTTGCAAGTCTAGCACCCATAAACTAGCAATTCACCCTCTGCAGACACACACAAGGTCCTGGCAGGGTACCAAGGGTGTGCCAAGGTCACACCCTGTGTGTTCCCTCCACCAGCAGGAAGGGCAGATGCCTTCAAGGACATGAGCCACTGGCTGCAATTCAGCACCTGAACTGGTGCTTGTTGACAAGTGGCTCTCTGACTGCATGTGTTTTTCAAAGAGATTGCTGCATATAATGGGAGAAAAAGGCCTTTCAGATGCTGTTTGTGGTCTTTGGGTTTCAAAATCAAGACATCATCCATCTGTCAGCAAACACAGCATACAAAACTTGCAGGAGAATCCTCTCCAGTTGCTGTTTCCCTGTTACAAGATGTGAACAAGAAAGAAAAGGCATTTTATTGTGAAGTCTCTCAGGCTTGCAAATGTACTCTGCCTTCTCCATGCTTTCTTTAGTGTATATTGTGCTTGGCTTAACAGGAATCTGCTCTCTTATCCTTCCCCATCCCTCCTGCTCCAAAGCAAAGCTGCAAACCCCGTTAAGAGTGAGGTACGAGGGGAGCAGACCCTTGGAAGGAAATCAAGCTGAGGGAGACTGAAGATGTAGTGCACAGGTTAAGAGGGAGATGAAGAATGACAGGGCCCAAGAGCAGGATTTAAGAGAAAGGAAAACCCCTCCCAAGGCAGGGGGGAATGTGTAGTGACACCATGAGACAGTCCAAGCAGGTTGCTACTGTTGAGAGGGACTTTGAATGTGCAGAGCTGCAGAGAGCAGGTGGGATGGTCTGCTTGCTAAACACTGAGGGCTGCGACAAGAGGCTGACCAGATGCCCCTTCCCCTGAGCTCTCTGGAAAAGCACATGACAGCCACTGCCCTTTCTTTCCATCCTTCCCCCTGCCCCCATATTTTTATCTGCATTTACATCAGGTAGCACGCTGCTTTGCATCTCATGGCTGTGCAGGCTTTGGCAGGGCTGGAGGTCATGGAACTGGAACATGCCCAGTGTCAGGGCCAGCTCTGCTGACCCTGTCCCACTGTGCAGGAGCAAGGCATCAAAAACCCCTGCTCCTGCCTGTTTGGCCGGACAGGGCTGAAGTAATTTCTCTCTAAATATAACTCTGCACACATGGTGGAGCCGAGCTCTGCTGGCATAGCAAAGCACAAGGAAAGGGAAGGCCAGATGGCTAATTCATGCTGAAAGGCAGCATGAGGCAGAAAGGAAGACAGGCAATAACTTGGCACAGTTGCCAGTTTCTTGCATGCTTTGGAGAGGGCATTTTACCTTTCTGTGCCACTTAACCTTGGCTTTTCAAGTTTGTTTGTTTTTTGTTGTTTTTTTTTTTCAATGGTGATACCCATTTGTCAGGAACTGTGCCTCCCAAAAGGGGATAATCATGGCACACAAACTTCAGGCATGTGATATATGAGATGTTTAATCAAAAAAGGGAAGCAGGTGCATCCTCCTGGAAATCCAAATCATCCATTTCTGTGACTACAGCAAGCCTTGGCAGGTAAGTGTGGTGATGACTTCACTCATTTGTACCAACCCTGTGTGCTGTAGGATCTCCTTGCCATACATGAGACGAGAGTTCCCTTAAACCCACTGGGGAGTATGATACTACTTTTTAAGAGGACAGACAGCACCTGATCCAGCAAATAGTCACTTGGTTGGGAGCTAACCTCTGTGGATTTATGGGTTTTTTGGGGAAGGTTGTTTTGGTTCTGTGAGCATGGACCAGCAAGTAGGCAATTAATGACTTTGGGCTTAGTGCCATTTTTGACTGAGTAGTAAATAAAGGTTTTCCTTCTTGTGGAGCTGCAGGTCTGACACACAGGTGTTTCCCAGAGCAGATGCTGAGACAGATTTCCTGCTCCTAAACAGAGAAAGTGGGCAGACAGGATCTCTGTTTGTTTAAGACTCAGAAATTATGTATTTTGTGACTTTACTCTGACCTTACTCAAGTCCTCCCTTTTTGTACCCACTCTGCCTGGAGGCAAGTTTTCAGAGTCCCTCCAGTCTACATGCCAGAATGGCTTTCTGTCCCCTGGTCCTCGAGCCAGGGACTCTCTCTGTGTCCAAATGTGCAGACTGTATGTCCTGCCTATGGATGCAGCTTCATTTCTAGGGTAGAAACTCCGAGGGCTTGCAGCCTAGTAATGTAGCTCTGATTGCTCATTCCTTGCCCAGGAAGCTTGAGTGCTCATCTGTCCATGGTGGCCTTAGATGTGTAGGAATGGGGGACAAGGGAGTTGGAGGGATGCAGTGATTCCTCACTGGAGGCTCATATGTTGGAAAAGAGGTCAGGATAGCACTCAAAGTTGCTGTCTCAGCACTCAGTATTTGCCTGGGCTGTTGCATTGTTTGGGGCAGAGTTCTCTCGTCTGCTTTGGCATATGTTGGCTTTGCAGCTGCTGCAAGAAAAGGTGAAGGACCACTCATGTCCTGCTCAGAGTGCACTTAGGAAACTACACCATGCCACCAAATTAAATGCTCACAGGTGTATCTTCCATTGGATATGTGGTTTATATTTGCCAAGAGTGGAGAAACTGATGCCATGCTGTGCCACAGGCTTCGGGTGACACAAACAGTTACAGGTGATGAATTAAGTGCAAACATTGCAAATTATCACCTTCTTTGTTTGCAGCACAGAAGATACAAGCCAGCTGACAGAAGAGCCGAGTGGCACTGTGACGATAGAAGCCTGAAACCAAAGCAAGAAAAAAGGTATGCCTCAAACCTCTGCTAGTAATCCCTGACAAGCTGAAGCTGGGATTTCTCCTAGGCTGGGGAAAATGAGTGCACTTAGTTATTGGCTACTTGCTGAACACCCACGGACACCATAAATGGGATATTAAAGTAACTCCGGCTTCAGGGCTGCAAGGTTTGCCAGGTTTGCTGTTGAGCCACAGCAGATGAGATGAACCCTCCAAAATTTGGGATAGATTAAAAGATATAGAACTTTAAGGCCTTCTAGGCATCTAAACAGAAGCTGACACAATGATCTGGAAACTTGATTTAGTGACAGCAGGAAAGGTGTAAAGAAAAATGTCACAAACCTGAAGCTGACAACAGTGAGCCGAGTGTTTTGCGGATTTAATCTGTAAGAAGATTTTGTCAAGGTGTTTGATCCATGCCTAGTTAAATTCTTGTGGCCCCTCAGATCCTTCCCATTCCATGCATTTGGCATGGTATGAGGGATGGACCTGCAAAAGTCCACATCTGGCTCACAAAAATTTGGTGTTGGGAGAAAGCAGCATGGCAATGAGGGTGTGTTTGCTTCTCGCCTGTGCATTAAGGAAGACATGAGGGCAGAAACAGGGAGACACTGCAATGAAGCCTTAGAAAAACCTTAAGTCAAACAGGGACAGGACTGGCACTGCTCTTTGGTGTGAGTAGAGGCAGAACACCTGTCTTCCAGTGCTCTGGAGTAGGGAGAAATGTTGCTGGCTTACCAAGTGATTGTGTGAAACATTGCCTTTCTGCAGGAAAATGGGGCCTTTGAGCAGTTCCTGTGTTAGCATATTAGAGTATATTCAGAGTCCAGAAGTACAGTTTGCTGGTTTGTCTAGCTGTTGAAGCCAGCTTTTCTGGTGACCTTTGGGTATGTTGGACATGCCCTTCTCACAGCAATGGAAAGTCGATTGTACCATAAGGTATCTCTGTCGTTCTCCTTGGAGTCTCAAAGGAACATAAAATATGTCAAAATCTCTTCTGAAGTTTTCATTCTCCTGCCACTGGGCACACAATTGTTAGTGGGATTTTAGACTCCTAGATTCCACAAAGATTGAAACCTTGCTTCCCAGTGCAAAAGATTGACTTGGTTATTTGAAGAGAGTCAGGCTGTCAACCTTTTGCAATGTCTGCAGAAGGAAATAGCTTCAGTACTGCTTGCTTGATTCATCTGCCATGCTGAGTTAGGAATGGCTGAGCACAGGGCTTGCAAAACAGGATCCAGGCTGTGCTCACACATCCTGCTCCAGCTGCAGCTTTATAGATTAAGCCATTCACTCCCCCATCCTGGGCTCCCTCCCCTCTCTTCACCTCTTGCTGCCAGGCATTCATTCTTTTCATACAGCCAAGGCAACCACTGACCACGGTGTAATTGCACCCAGTCAGGCTTCATAAAACATACAGATCAAGATAAACCTGTTCACCTGGTCAGTCTCTGATGGCCCAGCCCTGAAATGGTTTGGAGAATGATGATTTGAGACTGCTGGAAAATGCAAAGCAGTTTGAGGCCAAGCTGCCTGTGGGGTGACCCAACATCAGCCAGGTCTGGACAGGAGCAGAGCCTCCCTTCACTCTGAGCTGCCAAAGAGGAATTTTGAATGGGGAGCTCTTGTGGATGGATACACGTGCTCCAGCAGTTCAGCTCAGGGAAGGCACTGGAGGGCCATGACCCGTGAGATACACAGGTTGTGCCTTAGGATGCCATCATCTGTCTGAGCAGAGCACAGCAAGCTGCACATCTGGAACGCGTGGGAGCTGTGGAGGCTGTAATTACAGGTGTCTGGCACACTGGGTCACTGTGCTGGCTGCTGAGCTGCTGGAGCCTGGGCTGACTTTGGTGTGATTCATGGTGTTAATGATGCGCTTTCTCCGCAGTGAAGGAAGAAGCCTTTTGTCCTTTCTTCTTTGTTTCAGGAGGGTATTGCTTTACATCTGTCAAATATTATTATTTTGTCTCCAGCTTGTATTAATTTTTGCAAATTGGTCCCCGCAGTGAGAGGAGGTACAAAGGTTTTGTGCTGTATCTTCTAAGCCTGCCTTAATGTCACTGTTTATCTTTTGAAGCTAATAATTAAAAGGGAAAAAATACTGTCTGTGGGTTTCTGTCGTGATGCCAGTTGAGTCCATTTTCTCTTGTTGGTAGCTATCAGATCTGACTTGCACCCACAACAGACTCTGTTTGCGGGGGGAACAGTGTCACTGCTTTTATTTCATGTCTGGCCTGACAAGAATAGTAATGAGAGCAGCAAAGCACTTGCATCCCCAGTTAGCCAGCTACAAAACAGGCAGGCTGAGTCCTCGATGTACTGTCAGTTCTGTGTGTTGTGTAGGCAATTAACATTGATGCTGAATTAATTAATGATGAGAAAACATCAAAGGGTTGGGGTGCTTCAGTTCAGATGAGCACCACAAGCTCAGATTGTTATCAGATTGCCTAGGAGTTGTCTGAGGGAATCTTATAACCAGAGTTTTGCTGCAAGCCAGAGAAAGACTGGGGCTTGCACCCTGTGTGTCATGTTCAGACCTCTAGAAAGTTCTAGGAGACATTTTCTTGGAGATTGAGCATTTCTCTTGTATCTATTCTGACCAGTTCAGTAAATATCCCATAGAAAGTCTTACAATTGCTGTGTTTAGGAGATACACTGCATGGGTCCTCTTACAGTAGTTTATTAGCCACAACTTGTGCATTTTTAAGACAATGCATGAATCCTTCTAAGCATGGTCTCTGGAACAGATAAAAATAAAGGGGAGGAGGTTGGCAGTGAGGGCATGAGTGGAATTTGCCACCTAAGGCAGTATTTTGATTCCCCTGTTCCATACCTTGGACACAGAATTAGCCTATATATTTTCTGGAGTTATAGTTGTAGAGCTTGCCTTGTTGGATGGCCCAGAGAAACCTGCTGGATTAAGTTTGTGTGGCAAGGTTTTGGTAACAGAGTGGCTGCAGGGGCGGCTTCTCTGAGAAGCTGCTAGAAGTTTCCTCTGTGTTGAAATGAGATGATCTTTAAGGTCTCATTCAACTCAAACCATTCTGCCAATTTTTGATATGTACAACAGTGGTTTTGGTCCCATCCTACCATCATAAATATCTATTCTTCCTATAGAGCAATGCAAGTCACTGCCTTAATGACTGACCTGTTGGCTGCAGAGGGGTGAAAAGCAGAGCTGAGAAGCCTGAGAGCCATTGAAAGGAAAGAGTGCAGCATAGAAGTGCTGCTGGAGGGCCACGATGCAGAATTTCTTCCTGCATTTCTGTCCTCAGAATATAATTAGGTGTGTGATCCCACATGTGCGCCTGAAAAAGTTTCTTACTGACAAGAATTGCAAAGTTTTAAAATTAAAAAAATATGAACCAAAGGGAGTGAAAGTAGTCAATGTTTTATTATCCAAAGAGGACTTTGATGTAGAAAACTTGCACACAACCCAAACCATCAATTAAATTCACCTCATCTGTGGCCTGCTTGATTTCAAAGGTCTTTGAGAGGACTTGTACAAAGAAAGTTTTAAAAGTTCTTGCATTGTGGTTAGTATTTAAAAAAATCATGACTTTTTTTTTTTTTTTTTTTTTTTTTTATGCCTGGGTGCTGGTTTGGGAGGATTTNTTTTTTTTTTTATGACTCCACATACCTCATGCCTCTTCCTAAGGTAGCAAACCAAACATCTGTTTTTTAGGCTCAATGATGCTTGGATCATGATCAAAGGGAAAGGTTGCCAATTAACCCCCATGATCTCCCCACCATGTGTGTTTGATGCCATATTTTTTCCATCTGATTTATTTCATCTAAGCTTGATATTAAATCCCTTACCAAATTCAGATTAGCCATGGCTTTCCCATTGCTCTGACAACACATCAAAGCTCCAGAGGACCCAGAAGATTGAATTAGCCATTGTCTGAGTCTTCACTGAGCTGCTCTTAGAGACATGGATCTGTGTGAGGAACAAAGGGAATAAGTGATATCTCTGCTCCGAAACTTTCAGAAAAGTTAAACAGGTATAAGGTAAGGCTAAGCTAAATTTAAACAAGAAGTGCTTTGCAGAGTGAGCTATATACAAAAGAGAGGGCTTGTATTCCTTATAGAAAAAGTACTAGAAAATAAGCAGCAACAAAAATCTAGGATAACTTGGAATCATTTTAGTACATATTTCATCAAAATGGGATGCATTGTGTCACTAAAGGAAATGTGTTTGCTATTTATATCAAAATAACTTTAGAAATGGAGGGAGGAGCCACAAGGCACTGTAAAAACTTCACTCTACTGTCACTGCTTATTGGAATCATTAGTTGCCTTCTCAGGGCAAAGGAACAAACAGTTTCAGTCTGTCTTGAGGAGCTAGGCTACTGCCAGGAGCATGCAGCAGTGAGAAAACCTGCAGGTGATGCTTGGAAGAAAGAGGGTAACTGTTTAGAAAGGGGGGGAAAAAAGAAGAAAACTGTGAATTTAGCCTTTAGGGCTCAAAGCTAAGCCTTTTATACAAGACTGGTTTGGTCTCGTTGGCCAGGTAGGAGAACTGCACCTCACCCCCAAGCATGAGAGTTATTTATTTTCAGGAGGCTGCACATGTCCCTCACACCTCAGTGAGGGGTCTAAATCAGAGATAAATGAGTTGGATTGGACCCATGCCGTTGGCATCACAACAGCAACAATAACCTGTAGGTTGGACAGGGCTTGGCTGTCACTCTCTGGGGCAGCTCCCCACGTGTCCTCTGTGAAGGCATAGGTAGTGTCAGATGCTGTGATGTCTGTACAATTGCCTCTAGTCTATTTTGTGGCAAAAGGTGCAGAAGCTTTGGCCTAGCAGTTGAAATTAGGATTATATCCCAAGGGTTGTTCAGAAGTTAAGGAAGACTGGAGCTAAATCTTTAGACCTGTGCTGTGCATTTTCCAGTTTCTCCTTCAAACACATCTGCCACTTCCCAGAGAGCCAATTCAAAATCTTCCCATTTGGGAGATTGTGGGGAATCATTTCCAAGATGGAGCACAGGATAAGATGAAAAGAGTAAGGGAAGGAGCTGTGGTTTGCTGAAAGTGATGCCATAATGATTTTTGTCTGTTCTTTTATACCTCTGTTATACCTCTTTACAACTTCTGTATTCTCAGTGCTTTTTGCCTACATCCTTGGACTTGTTTTTTAAGCTGAGAGATGGAACATTTTAGAAGCTTCCTAGTCAAGGGTCAGTGTGCCCCAGACCCCAAGGTCCTCTCCAGAACACATTTTGTGAACTAACATAGAACCATCCAGGGGAAGGTTCCTGGTGGGGGGGCTCATTCGAGCCTCTCATTGAGGAATTTTGGATAGATCTGCTGATTAGTATACCTACAAGGCTAGACCAGGTCTTTTAGGAGGGGCATTGTGGTGTGCATGGAGGTGCATTCGACCTGGATGTGGTGCACTTAAGGATCCTTAAAATAAATACGGAGGTAAAATCCCTTTTCCCCCTTCTAACTGTGTTTGACTCTTGATTTTAAGACCAGGAAAAGGCATCAAAAGGATTAGTCAAGATGTGGGGGTGAGGAAATCCTTTGGGACCTTGAGTAGGAGCTATGCAGGATGGGAAGAAATATCTGTAGCAGCAGTGTAGTTTTTATTGACTGCTTCTTATAAAGGCAATAGTGCAAAATAGTAAAGCATGATACAGTGGCACTGGCAGGGCAATTCTTAAAAAGAAATTCTTGGTTGGAAAACGAAGGAGAAGGTCAGAAGAGAATACAGAGCCAAATGTCACAGCAATGGTCTGATGGAGGAAGACTCTCCACTGGAAGAAGTACTGCCTGTGTTAGGTAATAGTTATACTGCTTAAGGAGGAGGCTGAAGTCAGAGTTTGGACCCATGTTTTGTTCTCAAGCCTTGCCTTTAAGATGTGCTGTGTGGCAAGGTTTGAAGGCTGTTGTGAAGAGGCAGGAGATGGGCTGCTCTGTATGGCAGATGGGACAAGGAGAGACAGTTTTATGTGGCAAGAGGAGGAAATATTTCTGGCAGCTGGCTAGTACTGCCCTGGCCTTAAGCCATCTGAAGGAACCTCGGACTGTGAAACCTGAGGTCTCGCTCCTCATACTCAGGTATGTTTAAGTGCATGTATGAAACTAAGTATGTAAATTAAGCCATTTGTTTTCAGTGTGTAATGGATCTAAGAATGATTATTCTCTACAGCCTTTGCAGTCTCAGCGTATACTGACATCGTTGCTGTTAAACTTAGCCTTATGTATGTGGGTGGCAGGGCAAATTCCTGCCAGGAAGAACAGGAGAATATTGTTTTTCAGCAGCTGATTGGCATTACGGGCCAGCAACAGCCAATATTAGCCAGCACTTAGTTAAAAAAAAAGAAAATCCAAAACACTCACAACTACACAACTTCAAAAACACAATTATGATACCCATCAGCATCTGAAACATGAGTCTAATGTAGGAATGTTCAGCAAAGATGCACAGGAATTTATGTACTAGCATCTCTGGCACTTGGAGTTTAGTTTTTCCCAAATGTGCCTACTCAATGCCAGCAAAACTGTTTTGTTTCCTTTCCTTGAAAAAAGATATTTGAACAAAAATGCTTTTTGTCTGTACTGAGATCACATTCAGCTGTACAGATGGTTTTGGTTTTGTTGTTGCACACTCTTACCTACATCACTATCTCCCTCTCTAAAAACTTCCTTCCTTTCCCCTGCTTTATATATATTAGCTCTTGGGTCACATGAATCTCAAAATTTTCTGTTAACAATAAGTGTCTCCAGACAGTTTATCAAACCAACTTCCATAGGCAGATCATAAAGTTTTCTTCCAGAGAAGTGTTGGAAATCTTGTACTGTTTAATGGTGAAATGGGCTTTGTTTCTTTTTAAATATTTTTTTGGGTGAGAACAATTTTTTTCTTTACAGTGGAGTGCTAAAATGAGCCAGAATAGAGGCAGTATCATCTGCTGAACCCCCTTCAAAACACAGGGCAGAAAGAACTCTGCTATTCCTGTCAGCCAACCTGGCAAACCTTCTTTACCTAAAACATAATTTCCATGAAAAACAGTAGTCCTGATTATATGATTTCAAAAGGAGAAGTCACAGTGTTTTCTGGCATGTCTGCTGCTTACTGGTTCTTGCCATTAGAAATCTTGTACTTCACTCTTAGCTGACCTCCTCCAGCTTTGATTTGAACCATGAATGTTCTTAATGCTTTGTCTTTGAAATAAAAACCGGTTTGATTGCCCAAATGCCGTTTGCAGTCTTTCAACAAAAGGAGGCCATTCATAGCAGGTGAAAATCAACCCTGAAATGGTAAGTGAGGCATGAACCCCAGTTCTATCTGTTTCCCCCAAGTTTTCACAGAGACTGCAAAGAACAGGAATCCATGGGAAGACTTCGAGAAGCAGAAATGTTGAGAGATTTAAGTTGCTTTTGGTTATTCCCTTTGCCATTTTCAGCCCTGGATATGAGCAGGCAGAAAGGGGAGGGCACCTGGGGAAAATGGGATGGGAGAGGCACAGCAATGAGGCTAAGCACTCAAAAAGTGAAATTGGGAATTGGCCTTCATAGCCAGACTATTTTCCCATGGTGCATGTCTGAAGTTGATAGTAGAGTTGGTTACAGAAATACAGATACTTAGAGCTCAATTTTCAAAATCAGGTTTTTAATTCTGCAATTAAACACCTGCACACTGATTATTCAGAAAGCCTGTCAGCACTTACCTCTTAAAGTGGGTGTCAAGGGCCAATTTTAGGTCTAAGTGCAGATGTAGGTGCATGAACAGAGGGTTTCAAGATTGGAAACCGGGCTCTTAACAACAACAGGCTCATCTGCCTGTGACTCCTCTGCACTGAGCAGCAAAATCAGCTGAGCATAAAGGGGGAGAAGGCTGAGAATAAGGAGCATAGTCCAGCTAATAGCTGCTGTTATGAAACTGTGGGAAGATGACTTGCTGCCTGATAAGGAAAATACTGTTCTGCTGAACAGGGCAGAGGCTCTTCAGCTCCAAATTTACGTTTCCTTGTTTTGCTTCCTTTTAGTTTCTGAACTATTTTTTTTTTATTTTTTCTGAACTATTTTTCAGTGCCTTCACCTTCAGACTGACTCATAATTTATTTAATGGAGTACAGCACCTTCTGAACCCAGAGAGACTGGCTGCTGTTTGACATCCTTCTCCCATGGGGTAGAGGTAGTGTGCTAAGGGGCACCAATGTACCCTGCCTGCCACAGGAATGAACAAAAAGCCCTCGTGCTGGAGTCTGAAGGAACAGAGGAAAAGAGTGTAGTGAAAGACAGGATGCAAAATGAGACACTGAAGGCAGCAGGGCAAACACAGCTCCTGTCATCAGGTTTCTCCCTGATCTGGGGACAGATGGCCTATCATTCCTAGCTTGTGCTTCAAGATCTCCTGGGAGCTGTGATCAAGTATTTTCTTTGAATCCAGGCTAACACATTGATAGTGTGAGCCACATATATCACAGATTTGAGGTATGGATTTCTGCTTTATTCAAAGTAAACCCAGAAAGAAAGGCAGCCTTGTCAGCCTTGTGCTAATATCTGCTGGAGTATTTCTTGTGCGAAGGAAAGGAATCAGTTTCAGGTTGTGAAAGAGGGGGCTCCATTTCTGCACGTATCCAGCAGGAAGCTGACTGAGAAAAAGCAGCAATTTTCCCAGCATGCGAGGCTCAGGGCAGGGACAAAATGCCATGAATATATTTGTGCAGGACTTTCTAGAGGAGGCAAAAGAAAACCCACCAAATGAGAGAGCTCAAGCTGGTCTGAAGAGTCTTGCAAATGCCAGTAAATGGCGACAGAGCCTTGCCTTAAAAAGTTTAGCTCTTTGAAAATGAAAGCCCCTTCTCAACCAGAGCAGGACTCCTCATTGGGATGAACAAAAAGTTGAGGTGTCTGCCTGAAAAGGCAAATTTGCTGCGATCTTGAAGGGGATAGAAGAAGTGCTCTGTCAGTGCTCTCAAAAGTGAATGTGATGAGACCCCAACCTCTTTCCCCCTGTGGGTGGAAGAAGGACAGCAAGAGCTAATGTTCTTCCCAGTGTCAAAGGAAGTGGTGCTGCCTCCCAGTTAAGTGTTGCAGGCTGAAGTGGCATTTTAGAAAGCTGCCTGAGTTAGCCCTGGCCTCAGGAGAGCTGGTTCAGCAGTGCTGTATTAGGAAGACAGGAGCTGCATGAAGAAACTGCTGCTATGGGCAAGGAGGCAACTACAGCAAGGAGACTGCCACCTCTCCTAAGGATGGCAAAGGTGAAGGGTCCTGTAGGGTTAAGATTTAGAGTGTTAGTAGCTGATATTCTTTAGTCTTCCATCAACATTTATCAAAGCAATATCTGGCCAGTCTAGACCAGAGCCAGCAGACCTTTGTTTTTGTTTGCTCCTTTTCTCTTGCACTGTGGGGTAAATTAAGCAGGAGGACCTCTTCTCCTTTGCTGTTCATCTTTTTTACTGTTTCCTGCCCTCTTGTCTGTTCCTTGCCTCTGTTTTGAGTCTTGGCACTACCTGCTTGGAAGAAGAGTGTATGAAATGGGCAACAGCTGCCTGGACTTGATGGGGCCTCAAATCCTTTTCTCAGCAAATAAATGGGGAACAACCACACGCAGCTGGATTGGTGGGAAGAGGTATAAGATTATTATCAGTATTTAGCAATGTCAAAAATGGTGTTGTCAATAATAGAGCTTCAGTGTGCCTGATGCTCCTATGTATCTCTTGTGGCAACACTGCCTTCATTCAGAGAAAGCAAGAAAGTCAGAGAGGGGATGAGTTATCTTGCAGTGAATCACTGCAGGATTAGAGCATTTGTTTCTATTTACACGTGGGTCTCCCTTCTCCAGATGGCATAACTTTTTTTAGAAAGAGCACCACCTCCTTGTCTTGTGTCATGGTGGTATTGCTGAACCTTGAGTAGATGCCCTCTCATTTGGGGCTGTTGGTGCAACAAAGCTTTACTGATTTAGTTGCTGGGAATTAAAAAAAAAAAAAAGAGCCCCCAGTTATTAGGCTGCTTGTTAAATCCCACCATAGCTAAATAACATCTGGCTTTCTATAAATACAGCAAGCCAGTCATAAACAGTGGGACTATTCACTGTTTACAGAGCTGCATTTGAAAAGAACCAAAATGCAAAGTATTTGCTGAAAACTACACAGCATCTGCCTGCAATAGACTTTTGATAAACCCTCTCTTGCATTCCAGTCATCTTCATATTCCAGTATTTGGATATTTTGTGTATGACTAGCTGTCTTTTTGTCCAGAGTCACAGACACATTGCTGCTGCAAGCAACACGAGAGTTTCTGAAGTTCACAGAAACGTCTTTTCTTCAGAACAGCAACCTTGGATCCTTGCTTCTATTTAGGTATGTGCAGACAGTTCATCAGAAGCAGTCAGCCTTTTATGCTTTTTGCTTTTACCAGGCAAAATAAACACAAGTTGTGCATTATGTGAGGGTTTCTTAGAGACATCTTAGTTGTCATCACACAGCAAACCTCAGCCTCACAGCTGTGTGTTGAGAAAGCTAGGGGAGGTGTGCATAAGTAAGGATCTCCATCCACTGAGGCTGAGCATCTTTATAATCCACAGGACCTCTGATGCACAATTCATCCACTGATGTTGCAGTCAGTCCCTCCAGGACCGGGCTGCCCAGCCAGACCCTTGCAAATAGGTGTATTAAGCCAGACTTCTTTGCACGTGCTGAAAGTTATGAAACCTGGTTTCCACTGCCTTTTTCCTGTGCAGATATGCTGATGCTTAACAAAACTCATTAGGCATTTCCCCAGAGAGTAAGGAGAGAGGAATTTTTCCCTACCTGCAACCCAACTCTGTCACACACGTGTAGGAACTAAGTGTGTGTGAGAGACCCATCTGTTGTTTGTAGCTAAAAATTGCCAGAGAGGTTAAAAAGTGACCCTTGGGTGGAAAACAGAGGGTGCACCCAGTGAGATCCCATAATGATTCCTTTCAGGGAAAAATCAGACTGGGAGAGGATGTTTGCAGTCAATGATAGAAGTGCCTGGCACCAAGCACTGGTCCTGTGTGGTGAATCCACATTGGTTTTTCTCTCGGTGGGGCTGCTGCATTAATGATATTTCCCAGCAGGATGCTTCAAGGAGGTGGCACAGGAGGGCTGGAGCAATCACTTTTTGCTGTGAGAAAGGCCAGAGAGCTGGCAAGGCTCTCAGCTGCTCTTGCAAAGGTACATTCATCCATGTCAGGATGCACAGGCTCCAGCACATGTTGTAATGATGTTCAGAGAAAGCTGTTTCCTTTTCATTGTGGATAGACACAGGGATGGATTCTTGCACCTTTTCCTGCCTGCTTCTTGCTGCTTCTACCAGCCTGACCTCCTCTGCTATAGTATTGGTGGCAGTAGCCTCCCAGGGGAAGGAGCCTCTCTGAAGGAGAATGAATTACTTTGCAGTGCATCAGAAAATGGATGGGTGTGAGCTGTGCTGCACCCATTTTGGGTTTGTTTTTTTTTTAAATAATTATTTAATTTTTTAGTTTTATACTGCCATCCGTGGCTTCTGAGTGTCTTCCATATGATAACAATTAGCAATTCTAATTAGTAATTTTATGGAGTCTGCTGGATAAATATTGCTCAGGACTGTGCCATAGGGCCATAGTTTTCAGTATCACAATGGTAGTGCAAGGCACAAAATGCCTCTTTTGTGGAAGCTGCTGGTGATGCATTTTCTGATGTTATGGACTGGATATTTGGGGGAACTGGATAAAAATATGTCATTAAGCGTTTCCTGGATGCTATTGTGGCAGCATTCCCAGTCTCTCCACATATACACACCAATACATACAGCCTGGATGGTTTTTATGGTTTTAAGAAAAAGATGCTTAGAAAAATCACCTCAGCAGAAAAACAAATAGACAAAAATTCTAAAGGAAAAGTAACACAGACTGTAGCTATTCACAAAACCTGCACTCCTGAGTGCAGAACATTAATGAGGTGAGAGCTATAGAGATAATGCTGTTTGAGTTGCTGCTTTTGCTACTTTTCCTTACTCACTGCCTCTCTTCCATATCATAGCTTGATGGAAACATAATTGAAGATGATGAGAAATGTCCTACTGAATTCAGTCATCTTTGGATCAGCAGCCTCCAAAGTGCCTACAGGCTGGATGTCCCATCTTGGGTAAGTCTGGGGGGTTTTACTGCTGCCACAGAGAGGTAGGAGGAAGGTCCCACACATTTCTTTCTGCGTGGGACACCTAGAGCAGTGGTGTAAAATAAGTAACTACATCCTCCTGCTTAGCGTCAGCCCAACAAAAATGTGGAACCACTCTGAGTGATGCTGGTCAGAAATAGGTCAACTTATTTTTTAATGTGTGCTTACCCTTGGCTGTATGATGTACCAGCTGAGAGGTGTGGTGGAAAATGTGGCTGCAACCCCAAGTCTTGTAGGCTGTGCTCTCCTCTAGCACTGTGTTCAAGAAGGCAAATGTGTATGTGGGGTGGGGCTGAACGCTTTGAAACTCAGCTCAGGAGCATCAAGTGCTATAAAATATGAGGTATTTAAATATTGTCAGTAAACCAAGGAAAGCTGTCAGAAATTGATGTAACTTTTGATGTTCAAAACAGTAATGGTAGAGGTTATTTCAGTTTTATGCAATATGCAAGGAAGAGATATTTTAAATTAAACAGGAAATTGGCATATAGTGATAACAAACAACAAGTGAAGGTGTTTCTGATGAGATACCTTCAGCCTGTGGGACTGTGTACATGAGCAAAACTTGTTGAAACCTTCATGTCATGTTCCTAGCCCAGAAAGCAAGAGACATGAAATCACCACATTAGGAAAGAGGTGAGTTTCTTCCTCAAATTAGAAGGAAGAACAATCTGGACTTGAGATCTATTCTACCATTATCTTTAAGTAGGGGAAGACTATAAGCACAAGAGGTGTATTTAGGGCTATAAGAGACCCTCACACCCCATCCACAGTCTGATCTTCAACCTAAGACAGCTTGTAGAGACCTTGGTGTTGAGCATGTCTTATGGTTTTTAGAAACCACAGAAGGATTTAAGTAGCACAGGTCCCACCTGAAGAGAGTGATAGCCTGAGGTTGAGATGTAAAAGTCATGTTAAGTCAAAGTTTGGTTGAGAGCCAAAGCCACAGCCCCAGGGCTGTCACCTCCACCAGCAAAAGCACCAGGTTGAAATCAAAGCAGCAGCACAATGCACTCCTCTCTCTGGGGCAACACTCAGTGCCAGATGGAGTCAGCACCCCAAAGCTCCTGCCTGCTGAATCCCCTGGAACCACAGCTGTGTTATTCCTTTCACAGACATTGGTGGGACATTCCCAGCCCCAGCTCATTTAATTCTTTGCCTGAGGTATTAACACAGAGCAGGAGAGGAATGAAATAAAGTGTGCAAGGGACAGAAATGCACAGACTGGGTCTCCTGCGGGGTCTTAAAATAAAATCCCAGTGTTGACCAGTTTACTGTGGCCAGTTGGGGTGTAAAAGTTGCAGGGCAAGACAAAAGCTTCCCTCTTCTTTTCTGAGAGTTCTCTCCCCTCCGTGAAGTTTGTTACTGCTCTGTCACCCTGCAAAAGGGCTTAGCCACTCCATTGGGACACACATTTGCAAGCCCTTCTGACTACATCATAATTAATCTGGGATAAAACTGACTCAAAGCTGGACATCTTCCTGAGCTTAATAAATTTCTTCAAAGCAGGGAAGACCAAAAACATAACCAGTATAGTAATATATTGCAGGAAATACTCTTCAGTTTTAATTTAAAATATTTTACTGCTGGCATAAGCTTTAGAAGGACTTTTAAGTGCAGTTTATCTGGTCTTTCTATGATATAAACTTTTAATTAGTCATGATCAATGTAAATTGGGAGAAGAGTCCACCACCATACAAAATGAGAGCTGCATCCCTGACCTATTCCAGCCTTAGGGAGCAGATGACAGTGGATGGTAAATGCAGGTCTTGTAATATGAAATAGCAAGTTAATCAATTAGTGATTATTGTTGCTAATAAAATGCACCCTGAAACTGGTACTTTACTGTGTTAATAAATTTTTGAGTAGCTTTTCTCTGTAAATATTATAGCCTTACCATGTTCCAGCCATAAACAAGGAGGCTGAACATGGCAGTGGTCCCATCCTAGAAGGAGGAGGGTTCTGTTCCCCACAGTGTGTTCCTCTCTTAAAGCCCAACTCCAGTACTTCATTCCTCACATAAACACTTGCTGCGATGCCAAGCTGGTACTAAACTGGTGGGACTGCCCTACATTAACAGTGTGTGAGCTTAAACTGCCAGAGAAAATAATTCATTTAACTTCAGGAGCCCTTGGACCTGGACAAAACAGTAGGAGCCACCGAATCTAATATGAGCCATCTAATAATACTCTGGTTAGGCATTTAGGCACCCCACATGGTTCAAGACACCTCTAAGAGCAGTTGGTGTACAGCCAAAGGTATGGTGTGTATCCACAGGGGCACAATTTGGGCTTGGAAATAGATGGCTTTGTTTGGGTGGTAACACCACCTAACTGTGTAATCCACAGTGTTACTGTGGCTGGCCCATCCAAGTCCCTCTTCCCTTGTTTGCTGACATGTTCTTTCTTTATCTGTAACAGGATTCAGAGGTCATCTATCCACAGCAGTTTTCATACAATGGACAGACTCATTTTAGGCCAAGCACTGAGAGATATTGTTCAAAGCAGCCTCAGAAGGTATTTATATTTTTTTCCTACATATTTGTGCCTCATCAAAATCCCCTGATCCTCCCTCAGAAAACTACGATCTTGGTAAGATATACTCTAGCTTAAACCACAATCCTCTAGAGTGTGTGAATATGTATTTAAAACACATTTTTGGAGGAAAATGAGACATTATTCCATTTGCAATTCTTGTTGCCTCTGCAAAGGAAAAATGTGGGACCTGTGTTATACACGGTACAAACGAGGGATGGAGGTCAAAGACTGAAATTGGGTGTGAAGGCACCTATCCAACACCATGGAGCAAAACACAGCAGGGGCACAGGGAAAGTTCCACAGTGGGGATAGAAGGGAGGAAAAGAAACTGGAAGAAAAGTCAGTGAAAAAATATTTCCTCTCGCATTTTCTTTCTTTTTTTTTTTTTTTTTTTAACCTATATCTACCTGGCATAGCATTAAGCACTTTTCCAAATGAGTGTTATAAATAGTGCTCTGCAGTGCAGCCTTCACATATGACTGTGTCAGCCTGCAGACAGCAAAGTGTGTCTCCATTTATAACCTCACTTTCTTACCTTGGTTCATCACCTTAATTTGCCACTGTTACCTGGGAGCTGACAGCTTCCAATTACAGTCACATTTGCCATTCCGACAGGAAGCATCAGGGCCCAGGTTTTAAAGGTTTGGTCTATTCTTTCCTGAACAAGTGTTCTCCCTGAAGTCCACCCGACAGCTTGTTTCTGAGATTGTGATCTTTTTCACAGAGGTGTTTTGAACTGTAGTGAAGTGTAACCTGTGTGGACCCAATGTAGTTCTCTCTAGAAATGTTACCCAAGAGTTAATGCAAATTCCAGGTGCTACTTTGAATGGTTTCTGAATTTAAACAAATAAAATGACCTTTCAATTTGGATCAAAGTTTTCTTTAGAGATATTTGCAGGTATAAGCTGCTGAACTGCTCTTTTAAAGTGGCTCAGTGAGTAACAGACTGATATGAAGACAGATTTGGAAAGAAGTCATGGAGAAATCAAGGCTGGTGGTGAGTGAGATGCACTGGAGAGTGTATGGGAGCTGCTGCTGCTGCTGAGGAGACAAACACAAATCTTGACCTGCCCTTCCTTCCCTTGTCATTTCCTTTGATGTCCAGGCACCCCAGGACTTGAGACCAGGATGCCAGATTTTCCAGATCCCTGTTCCCAAATTCTGTCTTTCTGCCCCTTCAACCAGCTTCTGAATAGAAATGAGCAAGGGAAGAGGAATGTCATAAACAGAGAGCTATTGCACAAAGGGGCTGAACATTGCAGGCTCTAGGGAAGCTGGTGAAGCATCTGGGAAGTGCTCTGGAGAACAAAGATCCCTCTGAGGAGAACATTTGTGGGACATTGAAGGTGATTTGTATGGCTGAAGATAGATCTCAGATCTGATCCTCAGCTTTGCTGTTTTCCGGCCACTGTGTCACCCTTTGTGGCCCTAGGACACCAGCCAAGTAGGGTAGCTCCAAAGTAGGAGCTGCTGCACCTGAATGATTGATTTTTCTTTTTCAAAGAGCTAAGTAGAAGTTGAAGCTAAAGGAGAGACCAAGGGACACCAAGATGCTGGCAAGGAACATGTCAAACAAGCTGACTGAAACCTGTAGCCAGCTCAACAGAAATCCTGCTGGAGAGGAGAGAAACAGACTCATTTTTCCTTTCAAATATGTGACAGTGGATAGAAAGGAAGTCTCTTCCATGCTACTTCTCCTCTCAGCTTCTGGTGATGCCCGCTGACAACAGATGCCACAGTTAGAAGGACACAGCCCAGGAAGGAAGCTGGTGCATCTGCCACCTCCTGGTTTGTGTCCTTTGTGCAAGCTGCAACCAGCTCTTCCCTTTGTATTTAGTGGCCTCTAACAGAGCACTGCCTCTCTACTCTCTGCATGCAGGAGACAAAAGCAGCTCCGAAATCAATGCCTTCTCCTCAGAGCAGGGCTACTTGCTGGTCTCATCCTGAAGTGAGTGGAGAGTCCTTGAACTGGGAGAAGTTGCACTGGCCATGTCAGGGATAGCCTGGAGTTGCTGCTGATTCTTGTTTTTATACCTTCATTTCCCCTCTTAGCAGCAGGTCTGAAAAGTGACATCACCTTACAGCCTCGTGTCAGAGGTCTTGACCCATTATTAAGTACTTCTTTACAAGATTAAATAGAATCTCTTTGGGTACTTAAACAGGGAAAAGGCACGGGAAACTGTATGGCTTTCTATCCTGCTGGGATCTGAATGTAAATGGGATCTTTTTAATCACAGGATCATCTTTAAAACACATTATAAAGGGCAATTCTCTCCTCTTTCCAAAGGAATTAATTTTGTGGTGTAAGAAATTGAGAAGAAAGCAGGAAGGGACTGATGGGACTGTGTGGGCCAGAAGTCACATGCTCCAAGCAGCTCCCTAGTGTAGTTAATACCGTTTGATTAGAATTAGTTTGTTTTTTTGTTTTACAGAGGATTGCTCCCAGCTCTGAGAACCCATCCTTCAGGGTGCAGCAGGAACTCCAGCAGCGTTTCTCCAGTCCTACAAGCACAGTGATCAGTTATTCCCCAGTGAGGTGAGCCGAGGCAGCAGTCACAGAGTAACTGCAGGATGGATTTCAGCATGCCACAGGTCCATTGCCCTCGTGCAATCCATGAAATGTCTTGGGCACATGTTAAAAAGGACCCAAGAGAGTGCTTTTCAATAGTCTGGCCTAGTTTGTCTCCAATGTGAAACTCAAGGAGAGAAGTGGAGGTGCCTTCCTTGGGGGTTTGTATTCCCAAGAGAGCAGAAAAGGCTCTGCAGAGGGTGGGAACAATCCATCTCTGTGTGCTGTTTCTGAGAAGAGCATTTTCCTCCATGGTGATGCTGGGGCTGATGCAGGCTGCACCACACACACACATCTGGTGTTTCCCATCTAAATATCAGGCAGCATGGGTGAATAACAAGCAGTGACACCTGTGCCTGCACTTCAGTTGATCATTTTCCTAATTATATGACATTTTTTTCGTGGGTCAAAACATGCTAAAACAACCACTTAGTGGAAAGCTGGTTAGAGGTGTGTGACTGACTCACTAATAAAATTGCTGTGCACTTAGTACCTGTCAGAAGAACCCAAAGCACCTACTGGATTTTGAGCCTGATTCTCTTTTCCCTTACACCAAAGCAAATCAGGAGTGACCCCTACCAGTTGTTGCCCATGTACAGACACACACATAAAGGCTAAGAGAAGGAGGAAAGTCATTAAAGATGGATGGAGAGATTAATTGTATGTGAAATGCCCTAGACAACTTGGGTCACCCCATTGCAGTGACGCAGTGCCACAGGCTGCACAAAACAAGGAATGAGGGTACATGCTGGGACTTCCTGGGGCACTGCTGCCCAGTTCTTGAATCTGACTACATGTATGAGCTGGAAAATAGTTTACTAGTTTGGTGATGGGATTAGGGACACAACACAAGGGAAAAGCAAAGCCGTTTTAAAGCAAAACACCTTTTTTTTTTTTTTNTTTTTTTTGCATTACTTAGAGGGATGAGGTATTGTGCCTTTCTCTCTGAAGTTGTTGGAAGCTGCAAAATGGAACCAAATGTGCAGGACTGGGAGAAATAGAACACCACTAGTGTGTGTGAAAGAAGAGTTTCCTGAAGCACCTTTGGCCTTGCCCACAGACAATGAATTGCTGTCCTTCCCAAGAGAGGCAGGGGGAGAGAGGATGCAAACAGGGATGGAGGAACACAGATCTTGCAGAAGGGATGTATTATCCAGTTTGGAAGTGGGGACACACACAGTTCTGGAAAGCTTTCAGTTTGTGCTTTTGTCATTTCTACACGTGTTCCCAGCCATGTTGCTGAGCATGCTGTTGTGCCAAGGTGTTTGCGTTGTGTTTTTGAATCATGTCTGTTCTGTGCAGGTTTTTTGTCTCAAAGAGCCATGAGATCTAACGAGAAGTTTCCCTGTGTCTGGCATAGTGCAATTATTTATTGGAAGAGAAGCAGTCAGGTATGAAATGAATGAATTTCATAAGCAACTTCTTTTTAATGTGCTCTTTCAGTTCTTTTTCCCTGGAGACTTCCCACCATCCTGTGCCTGCTTTCCCCACTTGATCCGTTGTGAGAGGATTGATTTCCAAAGAAAAAAATACCATTTTGAAAGACTTTTCTGAAATCATAACTGACTGGCAGGGAGACAATTTAATAGGGGGAGATGAAACTGGGACACTGGAGATAAGAAGTTAATAGGGGATTTAGTCATATACACAAAACAGCACTAGACAGGTGGATGTAAAACAGCTCTTTGATTTCCTGCAGAGCTTGCTGTAGTGAACAACACATTCTCTGAAAGTCAGCAAGGATCCATCTCAAATGTAAGTGGCCACTGCCTTGCAGGTTTATGATCTAGATGGCTGGAGCTGGAGAGAAATGGTGCTTGTGTATTCATGCCACTCAATTGTAGAGAACTGCACTGTGATGAGGCCCACAAGATCAGTGTCAGAGGAAGATAAAAGATATAAAACCTGTAACTATTTCACAGCAGAATTCCAGGATTTTTACCCTGCTGCCTTCTTTTTAAAGTAGTGCTGGGAATAAACTTTAAGATGAGGTCTTTGAGGGTACCATCAGTTTTATGGCAAGGGTCTGCAAGCACAACATGGGTGTGCATACTTTAAGCACAGTGCTGCATCTTTTAAACAACAGCATCAAGATGGCAAAATGTCTGCAGAATTAAAAAGTGAAATGGAGCACCTCTAAATCTCTTGTGTTTGCACTGAGAAAAAGTCTAGCATTTCCCTGGTCTGCAGAGATTTATTGTGGTTCTTTCTCCTGGATGGCTTGGAAATGGCAGGAGAACTACTCCAGGGAGTCCCAGAACTCCGTGGTCCCACACAATTGCTCCAGGAGCTCAACATCATCAAAACAGAGCAGCACACTCTTCGTAGGCTCATTGCTGCAAGCAGCAGGGAGAACTGGGGGTGCTGGCTGTGGGCTGAAGAACCCTTAATATGGCTCTCAGGACACAAGGCATGAACCAAATCCAGAGCTGCAGGATAAAAAAAAAATTAAAATAGAGCAAGTGGGGAGGTAGGCCTTCAAATCTGTAAATTAGTAGGAATTACTGCTTGACAGTAGATGACTCTTTAATGTCCAAATGCACCCAGTAATTTAGGTGTCTAACTCCCATTAATTTAAATATAATTGATGGCCTACCCTTTTATCACTTTTTGGGGGATTGGGCTTTTATTTGCATGAATTTCTCACCTGTGCAAGGAAGGAGTAATAGCTTTCCTTTACCAGGTGATGTGAGGATAAATATCAAAGGCTATCAGGCTTGGTTAGGGCACTGGAAAGGACAGAGCAAGATCACTGCCCATCAACAAGTATGTGAGCTATCAAGCTGGCTTTAGGGCAGAACTGTAAGGATCTAATCTGTGTGCAAGATGAGGAAAATAATTTGGATCGAGTTACTGTTCATCTGCTGTTCACAGCTTAACCCACGTATTAAAGTATGCACACAAATATGAGGAAGGTGCTGTTTTTTTATTTTTTACTTTAGAGGTTAACATTTCTCCTATGGTTTCTCTTCACAGAACTCATCCTACTGGCTCAGTGCCATAACATGCCAGTTTACAGGTACCATCAAAATGTAAAACTCATGAAAACATACACTGCAGCTGGTTTTCACCTCTGACATCCAAACCAAGCACAAAATCAGTGCAGACTTGCCCCATGTGTGTCACTGAAGTCCTTCTACAGGTGTCATCACCAATCTAATTAGAAAACCCTTCCAGGCTTCCTTCCTTTCTCTCATGGCCATATAGAGAAGAGGCACCAGCAGCAGCCTTCAGCTGTTATAAGCACTGCTTTAGTAGCTCCAGTTATTTTCAATAGCCATTGATGAGAGCTTCCCTTCAGCTGAGGCCAGGCACACACCCCTTTCTTCACACTGCACCCAGGCCTGGCCTCTGCAGCAGCCTCAGAGAACCTGGGTGAGTCAGTGCTCAGCACAGCCAGTGTGGGACAAACTGTGATGGATTTTTCCTACATTGCAATATAGTTTTGCAGGTATGTTCTCTCTCTGCTTCCCAGAAATTAGATGTTGGTGGGTTGGTTTTTTTTTTTTTTTTTGAATACTTTCACAGGTTGTGGGTGTTTCTGTTTTTTTTTTTTTTTTGAAGCACGAGACATTGGCTTCTGGTAAAGGTGTTTTATTGGCATCGCTGGACCTTTGAATCAGGTATGACAAATTCTCTGTGATTCAAAACTGAGTTGCACTGGGCTATGGAATAAGAATATATTTACTACTCTAGGCTTTGCATCTCTTTTTCCACAAGTTTTATTTCATTGACCTCTGCACAGCTGCTCTTGCTGCTTTCCTCTGTAGGAAGAGAATTACTCTCTCCCTTGAGCTTTGCAATGCCTAAGAGATTCAGAAGCTAAACTGGAAATTTTCAATATCAATTACACCTTTACTGCTGAAATACAGCTGCCTGTGAATAGTCATGGGTTTTTTACTGCTAATAGGAAAAGAATCTCTCGCAGTTGTTAATTAACACTGCTCCAGATTTATCATTATTTCAACAGGATAGCCTCAGGATGGATTTAACCCCTTCCTCTTCTGGAAGCAGTTTAAATGACTTAGTCTTATTCAAGAGCATAGGATAAATTGTTGACTGGGGTGTTTCAAAGGATGGGACTGTTGGTGGAGGCTGCTGCCCTGATGCCACTGAAATCCAGCAGGATTTTGGTATGGCTCATCCCGAGATTTTGGTGTGGCTCATGCCTGAGGTCAGACTCTGAATTTTGCAGTAATGGACAGCAATTACCAGGCTCATAGTAAGTTGCAGAGGTCTATCATCAGAGTCCTGATTGCCTAGAGCAAGAATGAATTGCACTTTTTGACCCATTAGTGATCTCTAATTTTATGCAAAGTATTGCTGCTTAATTCACTTATTGAGGTTAATATTGAAAAGCTTTGCTTACTTTGAACACTCATCCTCTTATCATTTGCAATTAACAATGGTGCAGTAGGGAGAAATGAAAGATCAATGAAGCCACTCTTATCTTTTAGTATCCACCTTGTGAGGTGAATTTCTATTTTGTTAGAAGGCCACAGTGTTGGGTTCATTCTGAAGATGGATGTTTTTCAGACTACTTGGCAACTTTCCACCACTTCTGTGTCAGGCTTGATCACTAATTCCTACCTCTGTCAAAGGTTAATAGAGGACTGCTATGTGTGTAATCATGCCTCACAGAGGAAACGGGTCAAATAGGTTTATAGGGATGAATCCCTATTGATTGCCAGGAGTATTTAAAATAATTGGACTCAAGCAATCAGATTAGCCAATTATGATTATGAGATGGGTCTGTATGGGGTAATGTACATGCTTGACACAGATTCCAACTGATCCAGCTTCATTTTGCTTTCAAACATGCTGAATTTTCACTCGTTTCCTTTGTAAAGCTGAGACTAATTAGAATAAGTTTTAGGTGTCATTACGTAAAATTGACTAGAAATTCATAAAATAATATGCATATCTAGAGAATGCATAGGCCTTCACTTATGAATGAGGGAATAAACAGGGTGTTACAAGCATTAGTGAGGTCAGTCAATGACAAAAAGAATGCAGGTGTCTCTCAGAGATACCCACAGAACATGAGTCATTCTCCTGTCCTTGTAACTATTTGCTAGAAGGTGAAAGAAAACAAACAAAAAAAACCACAAACAAAAACAAACCATGGGAATTGTGAACCTAAGTCTGAGGAACACAGTACAAAAACATCTTTGCCACTTGGAGGGCAGAGACCTGCAGTCATATTCACCAGAGGCAGCATCCTTTAGAAACCTACCTACCCCATATGGATTCTCACATGTTTCTGCAGCCTTTTAGGAATGCTACAAGCTCAGTCTGGAGGCAGAAAGACCCAAAGCTTTGGGGTCCTGCTAGCCAGAGACCTGCTTTTACTCTGTAGGGGGGAAATTCAAATATCTACCTCCACACTGTTGATGTCAAAGACCAATAATGCAGACAACCTAAAATGTGTTATTTTTGAAAGCTTGCCCTGTTTTCCTGATTCCAGGAGGACCAACTCACTGTTTTAAACATGAGCTGTTCACGATTTCAAATTTCAGTATAAAACTGTGCTGTTGCTGCTGGGAGATGTTCAGGGTTACAGTGCTGAGGAAGCAAATAAGACCTTCTTGCTCTGCCTTAACCAACAACATAAAAAATCATCTTGCTAAGGCTCTCAGGCAAGCAGTTGAGTTATTATCAAATCTGTTTCTTTCTTAACTTAAGGGTTTCAAGTTCCTCCTATTTTGCAGGTTACACTGGGAAACATTTACATTTGTACACTCCTGATAAGCTGCAGCCACTGCCATGTGGTACCAAGTGAACACATAGCCCTGCCATAACCCACATCACAAACTGCAAAATCTCCCCAGTTAGTTAAACTAAGGAAAAAAATAAGGCAAACTTTGAAAAATTTGGAAAAATGTTTTGAGCCACATCAAAAGTCCAGTGACTTTTGTCCTGTATGTCTTAAATAGTGGAAGAATGGTCTTACAGGGTGAGACCCTAGGTCCACCTGAGCCATTATCCCAATTTAAAAGGAAATGGGAGAAGAAGATGAAGAACCAGACTCAAATATAGGGGTATCTTCTCAGCCAGTACTCTAAGAATTAAGACCAAAAGCCAAAAGTTCTCCAGGTTAAACAGCCATAATTTGATGGTAGTCAGTGCTATATAACAAAAGCTGGGTTGTTTTCATGGGTATTTCAAGGATCTACTTTCATTACTGAGTGAAGTTTCCTTTAAAAAAAAAAAAAGAAAAGATAGAAAAAGTCTGGCTGAGAGCCAGAGTCCAAGTTCATTGCTATCAGTATAAAGACACTGTGAAGCAAAGTGGACTTTTGAGTCAGGAAAGGGGAAGAACAAGCTTGCTGTTGTATTTTTAAATTGGCATTACCATAATCAGTCCCGCTAGTATAATTTGGAGGTGAAGAGTTCACTTTTTCCTGCTATCTCAGCACTTTTTTTTCATAGTCCAGACCCACACAATTAATTGTAGCATGCCATCCTTTCAAATGCATGGCTCATCAAAGGCAACTGTGGCAACCACAGGCTGCCAGCACCGGGTGGGATATTCTGCTTCAGGTACTGAAAAGGTTAAGGCTGTTGACACTTTATTAATCAGGTTCAAAAAACCTTGTAGGTTTTTATGCTGGAAAGTATAAGTGGAAAGTTCCTATATTTATTATCCATGGTTATTTCAGCTCTGCTATAGATTCAGAAAGTTATGTTCACACTTTAAGTGAAAGTTTGAATGCTGCAACAACTGGGATATCTGGGAAAAGATCTCAGCACTGTCCAGAATTTCTACAAGTACAGCCCCAATTATCATCAGCCCTGTGCTCGCCCATAGAAACAATTGTAAAATCTACCATGGAATAGGGAAAATCACACTTTTAAAATTTTATTTTCTCTCCTTTTTGTGGCTTGCAAAATGCTTTACCAACATTTGCAAACTACCCTCTCCATATAGTAAAGTTTTATGTGGTGGTTTTACAGGTGGGTGAATAAATTAGAGAGGGATGGAGGGATCTTGCCATCCTCTGGCGTATCCTCTTTATTCCTTTTCAACCCTGCTGGCTATGTGTTGCTGGGAAGAGGTGAAAGCCTTCACTGGTAGTTTTTCAGTAAAAGCAGTTTTCTTGCACAAGATGTCAAGTTTTTTGCCTGGGAAACAATTGAGGTCATACCTGCAGGGGCAATTAGAAACTGATTTTTAAATCATCTACAAGCAGGGGCGTTCCAGCCCTCATTAACATGCCCTTTCTCAGCTCTGGGGTTTGGGGTGGCTCGTTCCCCATGCTCTGCCACTGTCCTTATGTTGTCTTGGAGCTAATGAGGGAGAGAGGCTGAAGGGTTACAGGGCTCAAGCTGGCCAAGTCAGCCACAGGCACCTTGCAGTGCCCTTTTCAGCCTGCAGTGCCTGTGCACGAAGGCAGCCCTGGGGGAGAAGATGTGTGCTGTGCACAAGCTGGTTCGCTGAGGGTGCTCGTTAAAGAGCCTGGGATGTGACCTGGAGCTGTGCTGCAGGGGACACCCAGCTTTGAGGCCAGGTGAACTGGAGCTTTCCTGTAATGCTGTGGTTCTCTGTGTGTGTGCAGAGGTGCCTCTGGCCAGCACCTGTGGCTTGGGTTGGCAAGGCAGGAGGTGTTTTTTGATTAAGCAAGACCCCTCTACTCCTTTCATGAAGTGGCTCGTCAGGGAAGCATAGGGCTAAATGGCCATTGAACTGAATAGGACCAAGATGCATTTTCTTATGATTTGTGTTAAGATAGTAGTGATTTAAAATCATGCTATGGCCATTTGTTTTATTACTTCAGGGCTGGTCAAAGGTATATTCTCCAGAAGCCAATTTTCCTAGGAAAAGCCACTTTAGCCTAAAGGACAGTCTCAGCTGAAGTTACTATGTCAGAGATTTGAGGGAATTTCAAGCAAAAGGGTATGAAAAGCAGGGAAAGAGAGGGAACCTCATGAATATTTTTTAAAAAAAGAAAAGTATCCCTCTTCTTTTTCTCTCTAAAAAAATAGAAGGTTTAATAGAGGAAGCAAATTGAAATTTATTCTGAAAACTATCCCATCAAAAGGCTTTGGTTCCTCTGAAACACCCACAGTGCTTTAATATGGGTATGTGTTACCCCTCATCCCTAGTGCTGGTGCTCGTAGCACCCATTGTAGGGCAGGACCTCTGCCTGCTCAGTGCTGCTCAAAAGCAGCATAAAAGGAAAGTCTCTGCTGCAAGGAGTTTAAATCCCACACTCTTAGTCTTAATCTTGCTTGCTATTTTGAGTCCTGTGGCAGATTTTGTGACACGGGTGCCGTCAGCTTGCTGCTGTTGAGAGGTCTCTGCAGCAGGCAGGCTTTCCTTCACAATGCTGTATTAATTGCTATTATGTTTTGCTTTCTGGTTGTGGCATGTCAGTAATCTGCTACTTACAAATGTCTGCTCCCTAGGGAAAAAATAAATCACATGTATTTTTTGGAACCAATCCTGCCTCAATACTTAGGAAATGCATTTGGTAACAATATTGGCTGTAATCCTCCTGAGAGAAATTAATTATAAACATGTAGCAAGGTAATCAGGAAGCTGCTCTGGCTGTGACATTGAGCAAAGAACACCAAAGCAGGCAGAAAGGTGGGATTGAATTAAAACTGAAGTGTGTCGTGTTTCCGTGGGTCAGATGGGATACAACACTGTGCTTAGGAGCCCCCCATGCAGGGGCAGGGAAAGGGCAGCTGGTTTGGACAAAATAAGGAATTATGGCATGAGGTTTTTTTTATAGCACGACTGCTGATGTGCTGGTCCAAAAGTAGAGACTGCTTCTGGGAAGGTGGTGGCTGCTGGTCTTGAGTTAAAATGAGCACGTGTGGCTGAGTGCCTGTGCCTGCCATGAGGGAAAATTCTCATGTGTAACGAGTGAGAGCAAGACACCTCAAGGGTTAAAATGGCTTCATAATCAACAATAATGTGTTATTGCTCTTCCTCTCGTGTATGGCTGCTTCCTTACTCTTGTGTTTCCATTCATCCCTGGAACCTCACAGATGTCCATCCACTCCTATCATCTTTTTGCCTCTCTCCTCAAGCTTTCACCCCCAGGTAGTTGAACAGCTGAGTTTGGTTTTGTTTCCTCTTTGGCCTTCCTCACTCAGCATTTCCCAGCACTGTAATTCCAATTTACTCACCAATAAAACACAAATGAACGTGGTTTTCTTGAAGCAATTTGACATGAGGGAAAAGAAAAAAAAATCTGCTTGTATCCCTGTTCTTTATTTTGTTTAGGTTTTTTTGTTAGCAGCAGGACCTGTTCAGATGCCTGGAATATTAGAAGTCTGTCCATATATACTGGATTAATGGGCTAAGCATGAGGGAGGTGGTTGAAAGTACAGGAGAAATGCAGTTTATCCCATGACACATATGCACCCTACCCCCTGCCACCCAAGCACAAGGTATAGATCTCAGTGTTAAACA
Organism: Rhipidura dahli; assembly: GCA_013399225.1. NCBI lineage: Eukaryota > Metazoa > Chordata > Aves > Passeriformes > Rhipiduridae > Rhipidura > Rhipidura dahli. The sequence goes on from VXAC01007863.1 coordinate 239,973, forward strand.
GCAACACTGTCTTAACTTATCACAGGGACTCTTTATAGCCTGACAAAGTGAGAGCTACAGGAATAATTTGAAAGTATGGGGGGAAATCAAAGCAGCAGGTCTGTGGTTTGTTCACCCTGGAAAACCTCTGCTCCCCAGTGGGGCAAGGCTGGTGGGATGGCAGCTCCAGGTGGCTTTGGCTCTACCCCTGTAGAGCCAAAAATATAGCTGTAAATATTTCCTGGGCTCACCAAACCTCTTTCAAATGGCTGTAATGTTCACCCTCAGGTTCAACTGCAACTGACCTAAGTTGCCTTCTGCAACGTATAATCCTTCAAAGCTTCCAATTCTGTTTTTATTGGGGACCGGGATGTTTTTATAGAGGCTGTCCAGCCATTCTTGCCCTCAGTCGTTTTACAGGTCTTCTTTTGTCTTTTTTCCATCTCACCTCCAGGCAATTACATCTGTTATTTTAAAATAACTATTTTGAGATCTGAAGTATGTAGGAGACCAAAAAAAAAAAAAAAACAGTTCAAAGAGAAGCAAAGAATACCAAAATCAAGATACCTCTGCTGTCTTTCAAGAAATGACAACATTGCCATTTATTCTCTTTACTTCTAAGAGATTAAAGCTGAAAGCACTGATGATGCAAAGACTTGCCTGCATTTAGCTTTCTTAAGTAGTCACATCAACATAATTTGGATCGTTTCCATTCAGTGTACTTGTGTTGCTTTTAAATAGATCATTGTCCTTTAGAAAAATCATCTCATCTTGCATACTTCATTCTTTCAGCTATCTGTATAGGACGCCCGGTTTTTCCTTTCAAATATATTGTGGAATGAAAATTCAAGGCTGAAATCCTTCAAGAAATGAAATTTGCCATGGTTGAATGGCCAGCTTCTAATAAGATGACTCCTTTCATGTCTGAGGTCACTAACTTGGTAACATATGCCATCCCTGATCACCATAAAGTGCCTAATGACCACGCTTCTCAGAGGCTGGAAAAAAAACCCCAAGGTCTGTGTTCAAGGTACAAGAGTATGAAATTTGACACAGGTGTTGCAAGGTGCTAGTCTTCACCTTTTGCATTAGTGGAGTCCACAGATTGCCAGGTCTCCTTGAAGGTCTGACATTGTCCTGCCTTGTCTATTTAAAAAGTCCTGGATATGAAGAAATCCTCTACATGGCTGCACCCTCCTTTGCTTTAGCTCCAAGTATTAGCAAAGGGCTGAAGGCCACCAGGCAGGCTGGGCTGCCAGGCATCTGGCATGCAAACAGAGAGGGAATGCTGCCAGAAGGGAGAACCAGGACGTGCCAGGATGCTGGTGGGTTCATTATTATTAGTTTTGTATCCCCATGAGCCTGCTTCCCATGAATACTTGATAAAGCCCGGGAAGGTCACTACAGCTTGTTTACTCTCCATATGGCACTTCTGCATGTCCCTGCTCTGTGTGTGTGTGCATGTGATTTTCGTCCTTTAGCCTGTGGCACTCATCCAGTCCCCCTTTTTCCTTACCTGATTAATTCATGGGCAGGGGAATAAAAAGACAAGTTCTTTATTATTCATCACAGGTGAGAAGCTGTATGTACCTTGAGCAAACCTGAGGGGAAGCTTTCCTGTGTTTTGTGTTTGTGTGTGTATGTGTCATTATGGAAGCCAATTACCCAGGAACGGGTCCCTGAGCTCCCTGGATGGACTGTTTACACTTCAGTGGGTTTTGCCAGTTTAGGCACATGAGCTGAGTTAGGCTGGCAACCTCCTCAAGGAGAAGGAAGCTTATTCAGCAGGGAGTCACTAGCCAATACAGATTAAAGAGGTTGCCTGGATGGAGTGTGTTAAGCTTGCAAAGGGAGTTTTGCAGGGATAATTGCCTCTGTGTTTGCTTTTGGCTGGAAAAAACTGGCTGTGCTCAAGTTTCCTATTTCTCCGTGCCATGCAAAGCAAGCCGAGGTAGCTTTAATAAAATGTGCAGGAGGCAAAACAGCTCTGGGCTGTGGTCTAGGGGGGACAAAAGCTGGGCACTCGGGTTGTGGCAGCTCACAGAGGTTACTGGCCTTGGTGCAAAGTGGGTGGAAAGGGCCATGCCCCTGCAGTGCTCTTGCTCCAGCCAAGGGTCTGGTGAAGTAGTTATTGTCCCTGTGAGATGAGTTTGTGTTGCCACTGTGACTGATGGGATAGCACAGCTCCCCCTCTGACAGCACATGTGGGTTTGACAAGCTTAAGAGAAGGGGCCCTGGGCTCAGATTTTGCAGTCTTGCTCAGTCTTTGGCTGTGGCTTGACAGCCCTTTATACACATTATGTAATTTCTGTTACTGATAAGAAAAAAATGTTTTGGTATTCCTAATGTAAGTGAGGAAACTGAGATAGTGTGATGATTCACACCAGAAAAATGAGTCATTCTTCTATCATTAAAAATTCCCTGTCTTTTGGTGCAGCTGCAACACAAACTTAATGGAAACCATTTCAGCATTTCCTTGTCCTATCAGAGAGGAACATCTTGAAGATTTCTGTAATACAAAGTCCTGCCATACATCAAATATTCCCTAGTTCCTCATGATGCCAGCCTTGTTCTTTGTTTCCCTTTGGTTATCTGCACAGGGTAATGAAGGCAAAAAGTCTTTTTTGCTGTCTTGGGAGATGTGATCCAGAGTTCATCAAGTGGTTGATGCCTACCTAGGTTGGCTGGTATACCTGTCTGTGTTAAAAATTAGGAACAGGCTTGGGTACTTCAGCTTAGAGGAAAGCAGGTGAGAGCTTTCCTCCTTAAACCTCATGTAACCACATCTGCATCTCTTCTAGATGTTTTGACACATGGTTTCTGGAGGAAAATGATGTACTGGTACTGTGCCTGGCACACTACAGTGGGCATGCAAGAAATGTCTCTGCAACACCAATACCACTACTGCTGTGAATAACACTGGGAGGTACAGAGATGAGAGAAACCATTTTGTGATTACAGCTGTTTTTCTCTCCCCTTCATCAGGTGTATAAGGCAGAAGACACTGGATGTGGACTCTTAATAAACTGTGATAGTTTTAATAAATTTAAACATGCTCAGTAGATTTCCCATGAGGGAATTATCACAAGGAATAAAGATGATTAATGTGAGAATTTAGCTGGACAAAACAGATGGTGCAGCAATGTGTTTTGTGTGTTTCAAAACTGCTCTTATTTGGTGCTAATGAAGGGACTGCAGTCTCCTTGTGTGTTAACTCTCCACTGATTCTGCAGCATCCTTTTGAACCCTGTTCTCTCCCTTACTCCCTCTCACTAAGGAAGAGTGCTGTGCCCAGTCCATGCTAGCTCCTGTATAACAGCCAGCCAAATGAGATGAGGTTCTGTAGTTTTTAATGAACACAATGATCCACAGGTGTGGAGGAATTGTGACTCGCTTTGTCTTTGCTAGACTGGTTTTAGCACTTGGCCAAAATCCCTATCAACCTGCCTATCTCCTAAGAGCACATTGGTAGAGGCACGTGCTGTCAGGGTTTCTTCCAGTTAATAGAATCTCACCCATGTGACCTCCCTTCAATCACCCTTGCTTGGCAGGACATCACTGATGCAGGAGCAGAGAAGGGGACCAGCATCTCTGTGCCAGATCTGTGTAAGACAATTTCAAGCTTTCCTGGATGCCTGGGATGGTGTTTGTCCTTTATCCCCTGTATTAAGCCCTCTGTTCCTGGTGTCAGTACAAGTCTTGTTATCACTTCCCAGCAGATCTGGCTTGTGCCCATGCCTGCTGTCTAAAAGAGGTGCAGTGGTGGCCCCTCGGCCAACCCCCAAATGCCAGGTGCCAACTCCTGCCACCGCCTCCCAGTTTGGCCCCAGCAGCCCTGCCAAGCCCTGGCATGGAGGTGGATGTTGCCCTGTGCACTGTGACAGGCCAAAGTAATCCCACCACTCCCTCCTCCTGCCCTGGGCAATCCTGGTTATCCTCTCCCATAACTGTTCCAATTGGAGCAAAGCTGCAAGGAGAAGGCAGCACCAGCAGGATCTCCCCTGCTTCTCGAGCAAAGGGCACCATGAGAAGGGCTGTGCTGTGGGGTTAAAGAGGCAACCCGAGGTGAAGAGTCCCCCCAGTGGATCTGGCTGGTCAAAACGACCTTTGGGCATCCTCATCATCGACCTGACACAATCTAGATGATAGAAACAAGCATTTATTTATTCTTGTGTATGAGGGGTTCTCAGATGTGCTTGGCATGCCCTGGTCTCTGGGCAGGGAGTAAAGAATTTTGCCAGTGGTTTCAATGGAAGTCAAGGGAGCAGCAAGAAGTACCTTTGAAAAAGCTTTCCTTCAGTTTGCTTCTTAATGCTAACAGAGAAAAGATGTACTTTCCACGTCAGAGAGTTTTGTAAAGGATGAGAGATGATACCAAGATCTGATGTTGGGCTTTAAAATGACTTGGAGTTGTTTTCTTTCTTTCCACACAGTTATATTGCTGGTTGTCCACACTAGAGAGCAATGAATTAATTTTCTCCTCAAAGTTCATGCTTTAATACTGAACTAAATAAAAAACCAATTAAATACCAGATGACTGTGACAAAGCTAGATTTTTTTTTTCTGACCAATATTTGAAAACTAGAAAAAATTGTTGGAGAAAAGAATTAATCAATTCCAAAGTGTCCTCATTTCTAGTATTTAATTAAGTGATGTTCTAAATGATAGCACATCTTTACAGCAGAATAGGGCAAGGGAAAAAGCTTTCTTCCACTCACTGCCATGAATAGCTTTGCTAATTAGAAGAACAGTACTTTTATGCTGCAAGTATTATCTCGTTTTGTAAGAACTCTTCCCTTTCTTGTATTTGGTGAGGGGAGAAAGAAATATTTGCATAAACAGGCAGGAAAACACACAGAGGATCCACTGTCTATTTGATTCACAAGGTTTTGGTCCATGCACAACTCAACCCAGATGCTCTTTATCTGAATATTTCATCATAGGCACTGGGATTTCCTAATGTGATGATGCCCAAACAGTGTTGCTGTGTGAAAGCTTTCTAGAGTCTTTTTTAGTTAGTCATTTAGTTTGTTAAGTTTTTTTTAAGATTTATTGGATGACAGTAATACCAGGGAGGGATGGGGAAAGGGAATTCAGAGTCACTTGTGACGGACTGCTGGTAACAGGATCACCTCTTAGACTTGAGGTTGGACCTAGAGGCAATTCAGGCAGTTGCTGGAAAACCTGGTAGACAGAGGCTCATCTACCTGCTGTTTGGTGCAACCACTTGTGCAAAACTCCCCAGTGCTATCACGGGATTTTGTGTGACTTGATTACATTAATGAGCAACTCTTGCCTGCAGCTATTAGTCAGCAAGAGGACACTCAGCCTCACGTCAGCCCCTTATGTGCTCTTGATATCTTTTCCACAGATACTGCATGTTTCCTTTAATCAGCAAGGTAATTTCCTCTAAATGTCACTTGGTCAAATGAGATTCCTCGTGGTGAATGATCAGGAAGGGCTGAGGTTGCCTGTGCAGGCAGGGAGGCAAAGGGATGTGGGGATGTTTTCCCCAGCTCCCCTCCTATAGGGAGTGAAGAGCGCACAGGACTCTGAGAGCCCTCAGCAGCTGCTGGTAAAGGAAGAAAGGAGAATTTTGGAAAGGACTGGGGGGCTGGTGGAAGTGACAGTGATGCTGCATTTCTTGTGACACACTGTACAAACATGCCCTGCTGAGCTCTCTGCAGAGGTTTTGCAGCTGGGTCACATCTAGCCAGGTTCATCTTCACTTGGGATTTCTGGCTAGCAGGGAAGAATGTACACTTTTTCAGGCTATCCACATCTTAAGACTGGATTAAATATGACTTGCAGAGGGAGGGAAAGACAACTGTCTTGTTTCCTTGATTTTCAGGGAGGGCTGATTCTCTTGGATGATGTTGTGATTTGGCATAGTTTGGGTTCCTAGATGTTCTCTTAGGCCGTGATTCCTACCTTTTTCCCCCAAAAAAATGTTTGCCAGGGTCATCCAGATTATTGTCAGACTGAAGTCTAAATGAATAGTAATAATAAAAGGGATTATGCAGACAATAATAGTTCTTCACTCATAGTTTAGGAAAACTTTCTGCTCCATGTTATAAGATTATTTTTGATTAATTTTTTTAAGTGCTAAGCATATGCTCCACTGTAATGAGAGGAAACAGAAGTGGAAAACACAGAGGCTCATACTTAAACAAATGAACAGATGCAAGGAGTGGAAAACAACAAGGTAAACAAATGAATACTTTGAGTAAACAACCTAAAACAAATAGGAAAAAAACCACAAACAATCAGCCTTGCACCAGTCTGGAGCTGGTATTAATCACCTCCCCAAACTTTTCACAGATTTTTTTTTTTTTTTAAATGGAAGTTGAAAATTAACTTTTTAAGCAATTTTGCAGTATACCTTCATGTGGAAATCCCTGCCACTGCCCCAGCACTGGTGCTCATCTGAGTCCAGACAAGGTTCCTGTAATGCTCACTGCTACCTTCCCACCACCCCAAAGCACACTGAGGGCTGGGGAAGGCAGGAGATGTCCTCAAGGTGTTACCAATACTCTGTAGGAGAGTCAGAACAGGGACTCAGCATCTTTTGGGTGCTCTGATGGTTCCTCCAAAATTGCAGCTTGGCTGCTGACTTCCTGTAAACCCTCTGTAAACTATCTCACCTTTCATCCTAGGAGACACAGGTCATATACTGGTTATAGACTATGGTAAATAGCTCCCACACCTGCACAGTTTTCCTGGTGTCAACCAGACTTATGGTATACTCTGCACAGATGCTGACATTGGTATCATGGATTCTGCTGGGGTGTGCAGAGGGGCAGGAGACAGAAATGCCACTTCAAACCAGACAGGAAAGCCTAGATCAAGTCTGTCTCTTGCTAGATGTCAAAAGCCCTTCTCAGTCCAAAACATCAAGCTTGGGAGTTTTCTGTTTCCAGGCTGACACTGGAAATTTGGATGTGACAGCCTTTCTCTGCACTCCTTATGTCAGCTGAAGAAAATTGCTTTTCCTGTGTCTCCAGCTTCTGCTTGGTCTTTTCTTTTGTCTCTGCTTAAATGTGCATCTGCACAGAAAGGAGCAAGACCCGAGGCTTTCTTGGATCCGCTTTTCTGCAGAGCTGCTCTCCTGGCTAACAGACTCTGCTCTGTTCTCCTCTATTAAAGGGCTTTGTATAACACACAGACAGCATTTAGGGAAAACAAGCCCCAAACACAGCTGCTGGTGCATCTGAAAAGGGGATCAGTGCTGAGCATCGTGCTACCAACTCCACTATTTTCCTTCTCACTGCTGAGGGAAGTTGCTGCTGCCTGGAGTCTTTCTGTGCAAAACTGGGGGCCAGCCCACTCTGGACAGACTGAGCCTGGCAGTGGTGTGGCCTCGTCCTCTGCCTTGGTGGTAATGGCAAGCAGAGACAAAGGGAATGGTGAAATGCAGTTCATACCATGGCAGGAGACCAGCTGTTGCTTAACTCAGGGATGCACAGCCTTTTCTGCTAAAAAAAAATCCTTCAGTAAAGAGCACATGTTGTAAGTAGCTGATGCATTTCGCTCCCTGACATTTCTGCAATAAGGAGAAGATGGGCAGTGCCTGATTTCTGAAAAATATTTAGACATTTTTGCAAGTGCTTACATAATTTTAACCCAGTGTCTCATTACCTGCTTTTGAACAAGGTTATTATTCATTCTTTATAAGATCTCCTCCTCTCTCCCTGTCATCATTTATCCTTCTTAATTAACAAATGGCATCAATTAAAATGTCAAAAACACTCTGCACAGAACATGCCAAAGCCACACTCCGTTGTATGTTGAAATGAGAACCTCCCCCTGTGGCTCAGCAGAGAGGAGGATAGAAAATCTTGTCTGAAATGCAATTGCTTGCAAGCACTGCCTGTAAGGAAGGATGGCACTTGTCTTGCACAGAGGAGCAGACCTGACAGCCACAAAGCTCTCTTCTGAAAATCTACCTGCTAATTTAGATGGTTGGCTATCTGGGGTGAGAAAAAGCTTATTGCTTGGTACTTATCTTAAATTATTTGAGCCAACTGGCCTCAGGGCTGGTCAGTGCTGAATATCTGGGCTCCTGGGAGAGTCGTCAGGAGCTGAGGAGGAGAAAAGAGTATTACCAGAGCGTGGTGTAAATCCCTGGTTTACATACCTATTTTAGGATAGGATGAATCACCCTCTCCTGTGGAGAGGCAGGTAGCTCTGAGGGAAATGAAGCCTGCCTGAGCCCTGAATCTCTCCTGAGCACAGCGTACCCCAGTGACTGCTGTGTCTAGGCATTTAATTTTTTGACAGCTGAAATTAGCTGAGCTGTTCCACAGTGTTTAGTGTGGCATGAGGGCAGGCTGACTCTTCATCAGGGGATTCATCAGAGTGCTTAATCAAAGTGTATTACAGTAAAGGGCATTTAGAGGACATGACCATCATTTTCTAGGAACAAATACTACTTATCCACTAGGGCCTAATGGTACAAGCCCTTCACTGTGAGCACTCTGCTTATTTCAGGTCCATCATATGAGGCAAACTCTAATTTCTGCTGATGCAGATGGAGCAGAAAAACAATTTGTACAGCCCAGAGCAGGCAGGTAATGTTCTTCCCTCAAGAACTGGTTCACAATGTGACTTGAAGCGAGTCCCCTACTCACACTTACCTGTGCCCCTGCTCTCCCAGGCATTCTGCAGTAAAGCATTACCAGCTTGGCAGGGACCTGTTGACTGCCCATTAGGTCTTTGAATCACAGTTTTTACCAAAGAGCTCAAACCCTGTTGTACTAGAGGCTATAAAAATGCACAGTGAAAAAAAAGGAGTGTGGAGAGGATTTTGGAAATAACAGTACTGTGCAAAACTGGTAAAACCATTGATGCTTGTTCGACTCTGAAGCTCAATAATTACATGTTTTAAAAACTGTAAGTGCAATTCATGATATGTGCACACACACCTCAAGGGACTCCCGTGGCAGTAAGCCAAGGTCAGAGAGCAGTTCTCAGGAGAAATGCTAATGTTTTATCTTGATTCAAGTTTGTTAAAGGCATTGTGTATGCCTGGTGGGCTGCTGCTCCTGCCTTTCTCTTCCACACCTCCCCTTGGTCTGCAGGTCTTGCTCAGTGAAGCTTGACTCAGGTGAGGCACCAATAATACAATTCAATTCAAACCTAGGACAAATAAGGGAGGGCTTGTGTTTGCTGGCACAAAATAATTCTGATGGACAACTTCCACGTCTGTTTATTTCTTAAGCCATGCACACACACAACCCATTTCCAGTAGGTGAAAGCCCAGGATTTAGGAAATCTCCTTGTTAATTCATTCGCTAAAAGCTTTGCTCAAGAAGGCATCTCCACTCAGCAAAATACCAAAGTGTATACTGAAATTCAAGCAAATGCAGAAATCCTGCTGAATAGAAAAGGATTTGTTAGGTGTGTAATGGTAGCTTTGTGCCTAAACATTTAGCTAACAACAGTGGTATTAAACAGATGCTTGCGTGACTTTCTTGAATGGAAATCTGAGATGGCATTGCAATAGGAAAATATCCCAAATCTGGGTTGATAAACTGTCTGGAGCACTGGGTGGATGCAGCTGTCTGTCTGTGAATGGCTTCTGGTCTGTATCAGGGAGGGACACTTATGCTGCAGATGACAATTTGCCAACTGGGATGACTCAAAGCCTTTTTTAATGCAGAATGTGAAAAACACATTGGAAACAACAGCCCTGCATGGGGTAAAAAATCCTCCAAAACTTTACACATGTGGTTATGGGCTCTACAGTGACTGCTGCCTGTAAGAGAAGAGGTTTTAGAGCTTCAACATCTGCTCGTTCCTCGTTAGTAGTTATGCTAAAAATTATTAGGAAAAGTGAGCAGAAAATCCCCCCAGGCTGCTCTTTAAATGCATGGTGTTTTTACATCTCGAGTGCTGTGTGCAATTTGCTTGCCTAGCTCAAAAATGATCTAGCAGATCTGGGCAACCTCCAAAGCAAGGCAAGAAGGATTATCAGTAGTATGGAACAGCTTTCTCTAAGTGGTGATTAAATGGTCCAAGGCTGCTTAGTGTGGGGGGAAAGAAAACGGTATCTGAGGGGAAGAAACATGGGAAAACTATAGAAGTATGAGTTTGGTGGAGAGGGGGAAGTTGGTTGGTCTTATAACTCAGGAGTCCAGATCATCAAATGAGATTATAGAGTAGCAGTTTTGGTACAAACAAAAGGAACCTTTGGATTTTTTCTCACAGTGGTAAATTATGTTGCCGAAGTCATTGCCAAATGGAATCAGATCTTGAATTGCCTTTCAAGCTGGGAAGTGAGAACTAAAATTTTCATAGGGAAGGATCCTCTAACAGAAAAGGGCACAAAAATACCCTGAACCACCTTGGAAAGAGCTTTTTCAGTTAGCAGCTTAAGTCCTTGCTGTCACAGAAAGGGAGTCTTGTGATCTTTCCTGAAGATTTAGAAATTCCCCTATTAAAGCTAGTTAACATTTTCCTAACCTACTCTTCTGGTTGGAGATCTGTCATTGACAGACATGAACCATCTTCTAAATTGTCAGTCTTAATTTATTCATGACTTGGGTGAATGTATTTGCTCTTGTACCAGCCTTAACCCTCAGCATGAGAGGCTTTTCTTTCTCCCCTGGTGCTTATTGCCCTCATATATTTTGTAAAAATGCAGAAAAACACTGTTGCAGGGAAACATTCATGGTTAGGTAGTCCTTACCCTCACTTCAAAGCCAATCCAGTCATCCTGATAAAATTCTTGATTGACATTTGTGTAACCCATTAATGAAGATGTTTGAGCAGAGAAAACATCCACACTGCACTTGGCAGATGCACGCTGGTGTTTTGCTTCTCCACCTTCGCATTCGGGAACAGAAATTGTGCTGCTTCATTTTGAACTTCAAAGAGGAGAATTAATAGAGAATGTGGAAGATTGAAAAAGCTTACTCTCTAGCCATCTAGGCAAACCAGACAGGAATAAATACATAAAAGGCACAGTCAAAGGGTCAAATTCTTGGATTATTGCATAAATGCTTTAAGTAGAAGCTCAGAGTAACTGTGTGTTACCCATGAGAAAGAAAAGAATTAAAGGGATTACAGTCAAACAGTGTAGTAAAAAAAGCCACTAAGGAAAGCTAGAAATGAAGTTTCAACACTCATGTACGCACACAAAAAGAGATGCCTGAATTCTGGAAAGTTAAATGCTAAACCCTAAGAAGAAAAGCCATGGGGGAAAAAAAGGGGGAGTGGGGGGGTGTGTGTGGAGCTGAGCCTACTAAATGCACTTTCCACCTCCTACATATATCAGAAATATGGATGTTGCTGTCAGTTCTGGAGGGATAATAAATGATTGAGGCACAGTCAGGGGCACCCAGAGAGGATCAGACTATGTAATAGAAAGGCATTAAAAAAATTCAGTTTGATGAAACTGAGGGAGCTTTCTCATATTGCAACATCTCTTTCTGGGGTGCTTTTCTGACAATCTAACTCTAATTAAATCACTGATAGAAAGGGTTTCCAAATAAATTAGCAGGAAGAATAGTAACCAATTGCAAAAGCTGAATAATATTCACACAAGAGGTGTCAAGGAATGTAAATATAAAAAGTTGACCTAGCAGCTCTGTTCTTTTCATGTACTCTTTAAATAGCTCTTGGTATCACAGGAATGGAAAGAGATAAATATAACAAATATTTTTGAAGTAAAGTCTTAAAGCATCTGGTATAAACTGTGATTAAGAATAGAATGAGTAGGCATTGGAAAAATTGATCCAGTAAGGAAAAAAACAACAATGCAGTTTATATAAACAGAAGTCATTTCCATACAACTCTATTGAAGCTGCCTGCAACATGTGTATTAATAACAAGAATCCAATCAATACAAAGTACCAGACTTTAAAAATCTTTTGACAGAGATTCTCGGATGAAAGGCTTTTTAAAATATAATGGGATAAGAGGAAAGATTAGTTAATTTGTATATCTTGTTCCTATGTATTAATTGTTAGTAATTCATGAATTCCAAATACAATTTTTTTCTTTGGTAAAAGATAAGTAATGAACTCAAGAGGTAATGGCAGTCTATACAATGGTCCTAGGACCTGCTATGTTCTGCATAGCCACAGGTGATTGTAAAAGGAGTGATTAGGAAGCAATAAAATTTCCTGGTATTTTCATGCTAATCCAGAAACACAAATCTAAAATTGCCAATGAAGTGTTGGGGACATTAAGTGCCTGGCTGATAGAATAGCAGACAGAATTCAGTGTCAATAAATGCAAAGTAATACAATGGAGAATGGTGCTAAGTGTGTGTGTACATAGTAAGGGGCTTAGGTGAAATGCTTTCCAGGAAAGAGAGGTTGAAATTATGGTGAGTTCAATGGAAACAACAGCCAAAACTTTTTTTTTCACCTCCCTTCTCCCACGGAAAGAAATGTTATAATATCTTCCTAAGGAGGCTGTAGATCCTGCTTCATCTCAAGTTCCTTCCTCCAGTACCCTCCCCATTATAAGAGTGCAGATTTGAGGTGTAGTAGTGCCTTTATGTCTAGGAGAACTTTGCATTTTCCTAATTCAAAATGTTGAGCTCTTCAATTTAGTTGACTTGCACATCTATTTCACCTCATGTATCAAAATTTACCACTCCAGATCTGGAAACAGAAAACTGTAGATGTCAAAGTGGAAGACTACATCTGGGCACTGGAAGTAATTAACTGTGGGGAGAGATCACCCGAAGGTGACAGTGAACCATCCTTCACATCAAATTGTTTGAGTGAGATCGAACTTCTCTGCTCTGAGGTCAGTGTTGGCTCAGAAGCAGAACTTTGGGCTTGACACTGGCTGAACTCCTGTGCTCCACATTCCCCATCTCAGCTCTTCCGATGCCTCTTTCCTCACCATCATCTCTACTGTACGTGCACTTCTTCCCAACAAAACACTGCTCAAAACGTATTGCATCTACTAATTAGGACAGCAGTTACTAATTAAGTTTAAATTCCTATGTACCAATCAAATTTTATTTCCTAATTGTGCTACATTATCACTAATTAGAATAGCAGTTTTTACTTAATGGATTATATTTAAATTAAGATGTCTCCATCCAATGTTTTTTCCTACTTACATTTTAACTAATTTGTACTGCAATTATTAAGTTATGTTGAAATTGAAAATATATCAGGCTGGTAGGGAATCATGGAATAGTTTTCTTACGTCTGTATGATACTAGTAGGAATGATTAAGATACAGTCCAGCTAATTAGTTCTGGAATCAAAATAATTTCATGTTTGAATAAGAAGAGAGTGTATGCTACTCCCTCGCTGCAGCATTAAGGAGGAGCTTGTTACGGGCTCCGTAAAAAAATCTTAAGTGGTTATGGGTACTAATCAGCTCAGATTCAACCTGCAAATGTTTGGGCTCAGCTTTAGGAGGGTATTTAAACACATTACCTGTATTTAACCATGTTCTTACTGCATGTCCCACTTTTCTGAATCAAAGCCTTTTGATTCCTACTCATCAACACTTTACCCAAGTGATCCTGTGATTTAAGGTTGGAAGGGGCCACTGGAGGTCATTTGGTCCAACCTTCCTCCTCAACCATATTTCCCTAGAGCACTGTGCTCTGGATTGTGTCCAGATGGTTCTTGAACACCTCCAGTGAGGGGAACTCCAGAACCTCTCTAGGCAGCCTATTCCAGTGCTCTGCCACCCACTCTTGTTCAGGTGAAACTTCCTGTGCATCAGTGTCTGCTCATTGCCTCTTGTTTTATTGCTTGGCACCCCTGAGAAGAGTCTGGTTCCATCCTTTTGGTATGATCTCTTCAGTTAATCATTTACATTGATAAGGTCCCTCTCAATCTTCCCTGATCCGGGCTAAACTGGCCCAGCTCCATCAGTCTTTTCTCCTAAGAGAGGTTTCCCAGTCTTCTCAATATCTTTGTCACTCTCCACTGGCCTCACTCCAGGAGCTCCCTGTCTCTCTTGTCCTGAGGAGCCCAGCACTGGACACAGCACTCCAGATGTGCCTCGCCAGGGCTGAGTAGAGGGGCAGGACCACCTCCCTCGACCTGCTGGCAATGCTCTTCCTAATGCCCCTCAGGACACCAGTGGCCTTCTTGGCCACCAGGGCACTGCTGGCTCATGGATGGCTTGTTGTCCACCAGGACCCCCAGGTCCTTCTCCATGGAGCTGCTCCCCAGCAGCTCAGCCCCAGCCTGTGCTGGTGTGTGGGGTTATTCTGCCCCGGGTGTAGGACCCTGCATTTGCCTTTGCTGAATTTCAGATGGCTCCTCTCTGCCCATCTCTCCATCCAGTCCATGTCTTTCTTAAGGGCTGCACGGTCCTCTTGGATATCAGCCACTCCTCCCAGCTTTGTGTTGTCAGTGAACTTACTGAGGAGGCATCTGCCCTTCGTCTGAGTCATGGGTGAACAACTTAAACACAACTGGGCCCAGTATTGACCCCCGTGGGACACCACTAGTGATGGGCCTCCAAGTGAACCCTGTGCTCCTGATCACAACCCTGAGATAAGCCATTCAGGCAGCTCTCAATCCAACAGTTTTTTTTTTGTGATAGCTAAGAGAAAAAGGGTTTTGAATTGTTAATTACTGACCATGCTGTACCTTATTCTGTAACACCATCCAAACAGGTGTTGGTAGTGCTGCACAAACACAAGATCAAGTGCTGACAATTAGCAAAGAAGTAAACTGCAGCCTTAAATCACAGATACATGTCAAAATCCAGCACAGAGGCTTATTACCAAGCTAGCTAGAGCACAGAGAAGGAATCATCACTGGCTAAAGGACTTGTGATTCTTGCTCTCTGTTGATTGTGACCTTAAAGCAGCACGTGGGGGATGGCACTTCAGATTGCATCAAACGCCATGACCTGGGGGTTTTAGTGCCACAGCCCTTCAGAGGAGTACAGTGTGAAAGCTGCAGGCCTTGCTTGTCCTTCCCAGTGTCAGTGCCAGCTGACCCTGGCTGCTAACAACACCTCAGCTCACCAAGAGTGAGGGACTCTGCACTTGTGAGCAGTGCACATGGGGACCAAGAGCTACAGCCTTGGAAAACCCCTGTATGTTTTCCTTTCAGCACCACTGTGAACTTAAAGAAGAACAGGGCTGCATTCTTGTGGAAGCTCTGCCTTTTGTTTTTTGTGATCCAACACGTTACTCTCGACTGCTTAAAAGCTGCCAGGCTTTTTGTAACAGCAACATGACAGAAGCGAATATCTGGGAAAAGAATTCTATAATGACTCTGACCAATTTCAGAGTTGCAATATTACTAAGAGCAGGTGAGGGTGGGTATAATGATTCAGCTGATCTGTAACAGGTAAACAACCCTCCTCATAATAGGTGATGTTGAAGAGAAACCCACTAGATAAAAAAAAAAAAAAAAA
>VXAC01007863.1:255329-329121 GCA_013399225.1 Rhipidura dahli
AAAAAAAAAAACAACTTGTGGTAAAATTACTGTTAAATTAAAACGAGAGGTTACCGGTGCTTCACAGGCAGAAGGTCCCATTAAAAAAATATCATTAAATGCAAAGTTTTGTGTCCCTGAGGTTTTAAAATATTTCAGCAATATCAGCTCACTTCACTTCCCACTTTTTTGAAATTTACCCCTAAGAGGGGTTAAATTTCAAAAAAGTCTCTTATTCGACAATACCTTCCTCTTCCTCCCAACCTATGATTTCTGGGCTTTAGAGGAATGGACTGTAACTCCAGAGAAATCCATTAAGAGAAATCCAGTCCTTTCAAAAAACCCGCACCATTTAAGGATAAATGCAGAAGAAAAGATTTTAGAAAGTCAGATTGTCCTCATATTAAAAAAGATGGAGTTTTGAAAGTCCTGTAACCACCAATGTCATCAAAAGCTCCTGGTGTATTGAATAAGAGCAGAAAATGTCAATGGAAAGCTACTTAATAGAGGCAGAAGGATCAGTTTGAGAGGTAGGAGATGATAAGCCAAGCTAGCAATGTATGTTTGAGACTGATTGTGTCCTTCATTGTAATGCAGCTATAGACATGAAGGCAGATGCTGTATGATTATTCTTTAACAGTGAACTACGAGGGGATTTTATCCATTTTCTTTCTAATTTACTCTGACTTTGTAAAACCATGGTACTCTGAGCTCTGCTGCAGCATGCTAAGGACTCCTGTCTGTACAACGTGAACAAATGATGAAAGACCTGAGCTGTATTTTTCCATCTGTGTAACTTAAGGCAGAATGTGGAGTCTTTTTTCCAACCAACTTAGATGGCTTTTAGAGTGCAGCTGCTTTTGGCTGAAATGGGGAACCCAGATGAGAGTCAAGGCCAGGCAAATTTCTCAGAGTTGGGTCAGCTCCAAATGGAAACCACAAATCTGCCACGGGGTGAACACACAAAGGGTGCAAGCAAGTTTTTGTGAGCTACTCAATATAGTAAACTCCCCATCCTCAAAATATCTGCATTTCATCCTCTGTCTTAATAAGTACCAGAAACAGGGGAACACCTTGGGTTAGATACACAGCTGCAAAATTTACATGGATATATCCGGATTTGCTGCAGTGGCACATGCACCTGTACCAAAGAAATGATTTCATGGCCTGAAATTAAATAATCATCTTTGATGCTTACAGGAGGTGCCCTCACCTAAACCATATAGGAACCACTAGGAACACTTCTGATTGAGTTAATTGCTGTGAGACTATGATGTCATGTCACATCATAACTTTTTCAAGCTGTGTATTGCTTTTAGTGATGTTTCCACATATTTGTTTTCTTAAACTCATGGGGTTTAGCACACCAGCTTTGGATGGCAAAAAAAAGAAGCAGGTTCAGACCCTTGCCCTCTGAGTTGCAGTCATCCAAAGAGAAAAATTGAACTGATTCAGCTTTAAGAATAGAAATAAGACTTAGATGAATGCTATAGCCATAAGGCTGCATGCAGGAAAAGCTTAAATTTTGCTTAGGATGAAGGTGAGGGAACCCAAAACTATGGGATTCCATTTTTGCAAAAATTGCCCAGTGGGGTTTGATCATGCTCCACACTATGGCTCAAAACCTCCAGACCTACCATGAAATGTGCACAAGCTTCCTGTCTGGCCAGTTTTATATTCAAAGCATTATCTAAATCAAGTGTACAACAGTGCACAAACATTCTTATATAAAAGCATGGAAGGTACAACTGAGCATAAATAGTATGAAATCATTAGGGAAGCATAACTGTTAGAGGCTCTGATGGCAAAATCTGAACTTCAGTGTACTATTTTTGTTCTCAGTAATTTAAAAGGTTTAAAAAAATTATACAAAGCACCATGTGTGTATGTGTAACTATGATAACTGTGACAAACTAGTTAGCAAAGCTGAGGAGCTGGTATTTGTTAAGATAGACAGACTGAGTTTACACCAAATTTTATTTAACTGTGATTCTGGTGAAGCAATACCTTCTGATCCTTCTATGAAATTCTTCCAGCACATCCCTCACCCCACACAGATGGGAATTCATTTGCTAAAAGGACAGTTGGCAGCAAAGACCATCCTGAGCTTTGTGGGCTATGTCTCTTCAGGAGACATTATTATGGCAAACACTCCCTCTGTGCTGAGGCATTTAAACAGTCTTCCCGGCAATGTTAAAAATGTAAGGTGTGCATGATTATGAAATATAACTATACAATGACTTTCATATTTAAAAAGCAGCAGAATGTTTTCCAGCTGTGGCCAGTAAAGTGTCAGAGTATGATATTATTCTCAGCATTCATTTCTGGAGGCAAAACTATTCCTACTTCCCTCACTCCCTCTCTCAAGTGTTCTCCTCCACACCTGATGGTCTCTGTTGTTTGAGGCAAGTCTTCACTTTCCATTAACTTCTCAAACTGACTGAGAAATCCAGACCCAGAAAGCAGTCCAGCACTAGAGAAAATTCTCTCATTTCTTTCACAGGGACAACACGTTCATAGGTGTAATCCAGATAAAAATCTCCTGCAATCCAGATAAAAATCTCCAGGGCAGTTTTGCTGAAGATAAGAGAAGTATTCCTCATATGAATGCAGCAAATACCTGCCAACTTTCTGACTGAGCAGAAGGTCATAAAGCAAGCATAACTCAGAAAAATTGAGGCATATATAAGCATCAGAATGAGAGGTGAGAATTAAAACCAGCTTTTTTACATATGGGAGTGGAAAACGGCTGAATAAAACAAACTTAACATAAATGCTAGCATGGTGTTCTGACATTGTCAGGCTAGCCTGAAAAAATGCAAACCCGTAAGTGGGGGAGCAAAAGAAAATTGCTGCACTGATTTCCAGAGCTGGAGGAAAAGCCAACAGGAAAAGAAAAGGAAGGTGAGTTGGGAGCAGCAACTACTGGATGCTGCCAAGATCTCTGAGACCGTAAAGGCTGTGAGAAGATGTGGGACAAGAACAAGAGTGCATTGTGATGTGTTTGCCTTCAGTGAACACTCAGAGTAACAGCAACATAACGCTGTGGATTGAAATTGAACCAGTGACACAGCCTGGTCACAGGTGGGTCAATGCTTCTGCTGTCATGGATAACAGATGTTCTTTCCGAAGGGGCAAGAAGCCATCTGCTTTTGTCCTGATCTGCAAAGCTCCAGAACTTGAGAGAACAAAGAACCTGGGAGCCCAAAATGTTGTCTCTCTTGTCCATTAAAAGTCTGACAAAACTTCCCGAGCCAAGAGCAATTTCTCTTGGCTGCTCAATCCACTACTTGGTTGTAGCTGCATTTCTGTAGATCCATCTTTATTGTTTCTTTCTGCTGCTGAGGGCTTGTTGTTCTTCATACCTGGTTTATCTGTGTTATTTTGGACTCAGATATATTGCATTCTCCTTGGTTTCTCTTTGCCAAGAGTGTGTTTGCCTTGATCCTTGCTTGATGATCTTTGAAAGTCCCTGACCATCCCTGACCACTGGACAACCTTAGGCCATCCTTATTGCTGAGATTTCAGGCCTCAGCTGCACCTTGGCCAAGTTATTGGATTCTCTTCTGGGTTAGAAGGTCCTCACTCCTCCTCACAGCTGTAATCTCTACATCTACCCTAATGATCCTTGCCACACAACTCCAGAAGCATTATCAACTCAAATGGGTCAAAACAAGAGAGCAGGATAAAAGAGGGGCACCTGCAGTAGCTAGGAATTAGATGAAAGGCCCACAAGAGCCAGGAAAATGCATCCTCATCTTCTTTCTAGCTGTCAGTTCTGGCAAGTAGTTTATGTAACTAAGTCTCAGCAGCCAAAAAGAAAAGAGCATCTTTTTTTGTGTCATCCGGTTCCTGTTAATGTAATACGTGTGCTCTGAGCGTTATGATTATTTATTATTAAACTGAGGGAAATGTTGTGTGAGTCTGTCAGGCTTTCAGGAATAGCTTGCACTCTTGCACATGCCTTTTTCTTATGCACAGTTTGGCACTTTTGAGTGCATTGTTTTTGTCAGTGCTTATTTTAAACTGAGAACCTTAAAGAAATACAGCAACAGCCACAGGGGAAAAGGGATACCAGTTATTTATAGTTTCGAGCAGTTCAGCTTTCAGGATGGTTATGAGCATGTTTAGTGGCAAGCAGCACCCTAATTCTGTGAGCACTTATGGATGTCCTGCATTTGACACATTAGGCAAGGGCTGCCCGTGGCCCAGTCCATCCCATGCCACCAGGGCTGTCTTTGAAAGGACACTTATGCTCAGAATAGATGTGTGAGCTATGAGTCTGGGCTCACTGGATGGACCTCGAGATCATCCAAGACCCATCTGGGTGCCTCAGCATAGCTGGTGACCTCATGTGGTGTCAGGACTGTGAGCCTGTGGGGAGGAGAGCACCTTCTATTCCATCTGGAGAGACAAGATGGTCTGCAGAGTGCAGGAGGACTTGCCCAAAGGTGTCTGTGTGGGGACATTTGCAAACATGAGACTTACCTGGGAGGGTACAGGGCTACATCAAAGGCAGAATGTTACAGGTAACTTCTGAGCTTTAAAAAGAGGATATTTGTCGTGTAGAAGAATCTATGGAGATTTTGTAGCAAGTGCTCGTTAATTCCATCAGGTTAGTTAGGCTCATCAGGGATTTTTCCTATTTTTTTCTGTGCTCTTTCCCCTTCCAGCACAAATTTGCCTTTTTTTTTTTCTTTTTCTTTCATGAAAAATGTTTTTCTAGGAGGCTCTACACATGTGTGCTGAAGGGGAGTTAGTGTTCAACTGATCCTGTTAGCTCTGTGAAGAAATGCTGATCCTGACAGACACTTTGATGTGCTACACTAAATCCCAGCAGGCACAGGTACCAAGAGGAGCCCTGCAAAAACACAACGAACAGATCGTCATAATTGGCCAGATTTTTTTTATTGTAATGCATCAAAATTTGATTAGCAATAAGTATTTCCTCTGATCTCACACTTGCTTCATAAAACTGAGAACAAAAGAAGGTTGGGATCTGTCAAAGTTCACTGGTCTAGTCTCAATCTCTTTTTGGACTCAAGGATAAAAAGCCTTGTAGCACCAGTGGGAGGTAAGTTATGCCAACAATAAACACTCTTTTTACAGTCTATTGCATGTAGGTACCAGAAAAATATAGGACTTGGAGCTATATTTTACCAGGGGTATCAGTGGTGGCTTAATTTCACAGTGCCAAGAAAGTTGATAAAATATTTGAGACAAATACCAAATCAGCTTTTGAAGGCACTTTTAACAGGACAGCAGAGTGAAAATTGGTTTTGCCTTGTAACACTAATTAACTCTACATTTGTCACACATTATATTCCATGCTAAGACCTACAGATGTTCATCTGTAAATGTAAAATTATTTAATTATGTGAGGCAGTTGTAGCAAACTTTCATACTTGCCATGTGAACGAGCCTGTGTACTGTGCCACAAAGATGTCATCTCTAAGATGAGATGAGTTCTTCCAGAACTGTGGGTTTAAAGGAGCAGATCACAAGCACACCCTAGGGCTTTTATTTTCAGCTTTTAGGCTTTGTTAGATGTGGCTCTACAACTGTGACATTTTAAAAGACAAAATTAAATAAACAAAGTTTATAAAAACATTTCTGCCCTGTATGGGATGTCATTGCAGAGGGTTTCCTTTCTGACCAGCAGGTTTTTGTTGCCTCCTGGTTGCAAAAAGAACCACAGAGTTCTTCAAATATACTTTATTTTGATGATTCAGTGTCTTCTGGACTCTTCCTGCCACCCAGGACTCAGACTGCCAATACCTCTTTGCCCTGTGGTAGCAACCCCTCATTGGTCATGCACAACCCTTTTCAGAGGGAAGGAGAGGCTCAGAGAACAGCAGTTGCATCTCAGCAAAAGCACGTGTCCCTCTCTGCTTCCCCATATAATACTTTGGAAGATTGAAGGTAATGAAAGTTATTTGAACCCGTGTTATCCACTGCAGACATGGTGAGCAACAGGTTTAATTGCCTTAGCTACTGTTTGTTTGTCTATCAGTTATCTACGAGAGATTATGTCTGCTCAAGAGTAATAGTTGTCATATATACGTAACAGTATTTCAGTCAAACTTCTGCCTTGTAATTAATGGCTCAAATATCTGTTGCACAGCCAGTTGTTTTGTGGTTTGTGATAAGCTCTATGTTGCCTGTTTTCTTCCCTCTTGACAGACACAATTTTTTGAGTTAAGGACATAAATATATCCCACACAATCACAATGATTCAGCCACAAATTCGTGTGGTTGCACAAATGCTGGTTCACAGTATTTTTATTTCTTCTTATGTCCTGCTGAACAACTTACCTTTGTGTTAATAAATGCTGGACACAAGAGTTTTGGAAGCAAATTCAGAGATTTATTCCAGAAAATATTAGTCTATCCTTGCTTTTTATTTTTTGTTTTCTCTCTATCCCTGTCAAGCCTAACCACAGCTCCTCAAGATGAAGCAGGCTATTTTAAAATAATTAAAAGTTTCTGCCTTAGCCTGGCTTCCATTGACACCACATCTGCTTGAGCATGGTAGGAAGCAGCTTCAAGCCAATTAACAGGAGACGGGTGCATTGTACAGCTCCCTTGTCTCTCAGTGAACTCCTGACCAAGAGGGCACTGTATTGATGAATTTCATTTCTTCCTAATCTGCTTGTACTCTGCTTGATAGCTTGGAGCTTTGCTCTCTTCTGTTTCAGTACAATGACCCTGCTCTTGAGAAAGCTGTGGGCTCAAGACAAAGATTTCAAATTATTACAAGATGTTGAGCACAGAGATCTCTCCTTGTCTGTCTGCAAGATGTTGCCTGGAAGTTGAGGAGGGCTCTCACCCCAGAGAAGGAGAAGTTGTAAGGCGTTATTTCACAGCTTTTGAGGCAGTAACAAAGAAGGAGTTTCACTCAGCACTACACAGCTAAGTAGACAAAGCTCTTTAGGTGAATATGTGAAACAAACAAGCTAAGTGCACCTGGGGGCTGTGCAAGTGAAAGACACAAGTTCTGTGTGGCTTTTAAGAGCTGGTCTTTAGGCAGCTGCTCACGTACTGGTCAGGAAAGTCAGAGGTCCCCTTACGAGTGACTCACGGGTATGACAACTAAAGGACATTTCTATAGGATTCTGTTTCAGGGATGGTACCCTGGGTATTTCTGCAGAGATGTCAAGATGCCATTTCGCCAGCCTTCCTGCCCATTCTGTAATGGCTTGTCTTGAGCAAAGTCTAGTGAACAGGGCCAAGGGTGCAGTGTGCAGGAACCACGCTCCAGCCTGCTCACTATTATGCTAGCCAGACAAAATGGGTGTGGTTTTTGGCCTTGAGCACCGGTCAACAAAGAGTGTTGGCCTCAAATAGCTGTTCCTTGAATAATCAAGAAAGGTTTCCTTACTCATTTTTGCTAATACTTGAGTGTTATATATTAATTGAGACACACAACAGCAGAACAAGGTCACAGATCACTTCTTGTGGGCAGAGGATGATGCTAAGAGGAAGGCAGTTTACATATCCTTCAGGAGAAAAGCAGAGCAACAAAAAAATTATCTTCTTGTACATAGCTACAAGGAAACACCTGACACCTACATCTTAATTTTGGAAAAGTCCTTTGCTGTTCAGAGACCATACGTTCAGGATCTAAGTGACAGGTGGAAGTAACATTCTGAAACTAGTACACGATGAATTTCCATTTCCTTGGGAATTTAATATTTATAAAGTGGCTTAGCTTTGAATTGCTATGACAGTATCACAGCATTAAAAGACTTGCCTGTCCTGATAATATAAATGTAACTGCTTTTCCCAAAAGCATTTTTGACTAGTCCCTCTTCCAGACTATTTTATTTTTTCTTCAGTTATGACACTTTCCACACATACAGAATGTGTCTTTGTGGCATGGAAAGAAAGTAAACATGACCTTTATATATTAAAAAAAAAAAAAAAAAAATTCATTGCTTCTGCAACAAAGTCTAAGTTTAGATGAAGTAGAGAGACTTGTATTTACACAATATCTGGAAGACAAATACTGACCGAATCTTTTTATCACCAGTACACCAATCCAAGTTAATTGGAAAGACAGAATGACATCACAAAATCTCATCAAAGGGATTTAGAGATGTCAGTCTGAGTTTCTAAACTTACAGTGAATTTGGCACCTAATTTTTTTACCTAGTCTTTTGGACTTTCAAGATAATAGAAAAGAAATAATGGAATGGATAGGATAATTTAGGAAGAGATTGTGTTTGAAACCACATTATCAAATAAATCACTCTCAGTGGGAGAAAACAATAGAGTGGGACCTTGACTTTACTGGTTGGATAAAGATAAGCATTCAGAAAGAGACAACTAAAGCTTAGGAAGATAATAGCTTGTCCATTGGGGCAATGTTGCCAATTAATGTAAATAGCAGCATATAGATCTCCTCAGTATTGCCATTGGGCATGCTGGGAATATGGTTAACACCTGTGTGCCCCTCCATTATTAAGGAATCGGAGGGGAAAAAGGAAATAAGAAAAGAGAGCACAAGAAAGACTGGATCAACTTTGCATTGGAGATGCAAGGGTTTCCTCTTACTTAGTTAAGCAGCATTTTTTCAGGCCCAAAACAGAGTAAGAGTGTCTGCATTTATTCTGTGACTCCTTCACAGACACGGCACATTTTGAAGCCCAGGATCAGAAGAGATATTTTTCCAAGAGGAAAGCATCATTTATGCTCCTTACACTGCAGGGCTTAAATAGTTTGTTAATGTTACTACTTCTTCCTTGTAACTCCTTTAGGGTTTTGAATGAAGAAGACAAAGGTCTATTCCTCACTAGGACAACCCTAGAGAAAAAAAAAAATGGATAATATCGTGGAGGCTGTGATTTGTGGAAAACTTACCAGTATCTTAACTCAGTTTATCTGTTTGAAACTAGAGGAAAAAGAACTTCCATAATATTGTCCATTCTAGGCAAAGGGAGACTGTGCCCAGAGCTAGTTATTAGGACTGATTATAAAAGTATTTTGGGTTTTTTTGGCAAGATTATTTCTCTCCCCTGTGGAAAATAGTGTATTAGGATGTTCTGGTGGGAAACAGGACTATTGTGGCTTAAATCCACAAAGATATGGATTTAAAAATACTTCTCTTTTATCTTATGGAAACTGTGCTTCTAGGCTAAACAGGAAGACCAGATACACAAATTACCTGGCTTGATCTGTGTAGCCACTCTTGGCTCCTGAGCAGGGAGAGCAGTGGCATCTTGACCATGGTGCATCATGAAAACTAGCTCAGAGCTTTTTCTGCAGAAAAGAATGACAACCCACAGCTTTTGAACCACGGGGTGTTAAAAAACCGTACAAAAATCATTGCAAAATGCACATGTTTTCTGGTTTGACTAAAACAGCTAGTTTTCACTGACTGGTTTCTCCATGGGGAAAAAAAAAAAGTGGGGGGGAGAACTGGGTGCTGTTTGTGATCAATAATACCTACATCAGTTTCTCAGGTGTTATGCACATGTGTTTTTGCATTTACTATTATCTGATCCAAGTAGAAATACCAGGAAAAGACTAACAGAAAATGCCTTGTATCAATATAGTAGCAGCTGCAACAGCATTGCAAACGCAGGGGAGAATTTTAGAGTGCTGCCAATAAAGTCTTTTCATCTCAAGTGTGAGCTTACAGAACCTTCTGACTTGTACAACAATCCTTTCAAAAGGCATCTCTGAAGTAAGACTCACAGTTAATGTATTCTGGAAGAATTTTTGTGACTCTTGGTTTCAGTCCATTCCCAAAATCAAGGTTAACAACTGAAAAGGATGCCAGCTAAGAAATTGTAAGCAGTCTTAATAGTTTTATTAAAAAAAAAAAAAAAAAAAAAGGAAGAAAAGAAAAAAAAAAAAAGGAAGTAGAGATATAACAGCATAAATTCCAGGTAACAAAGGTCAGTGCATTGGCCTGAATGACAGACTGATGATGGGAGATGCTCCTGCCCTGGAAGTGTCCATGAGCAGCTGGAGGCTCTGACTGCAAGCAAGGATATTGCAGAGGTGGCAGTGAATGTGTCTACTTTGTAAAGTTTGTACAGTTCCATGGCCTCAGCTTTCCACTATGTGATCTAGTGATGGGCACATTTGTCCTACCATCAGCAAAAGGCAGAGTTTGCCAAAACAGCACTGGGCAGCTCTTATTGATGCATGTCCTTCTAATAAAGACTTACAAAGAAATGAATTTTGCAGGGTGCTGGCCACAAGCTTTGGAAGATTGAGCTTGTCCCCTCACACCACTGATGTGGGCATACCAATCAACACCATGGCTAATTGGCTCCTCAGCCCACTGCTTCACCTTCCTGGCAGGTAAGGCTCTTCTCCATCCTCTTGGAGGATCCCTGTTCTGAATTTCATTTCTGGCCTCTGGTTTGTGAACAAGGATTGCATCACTGCATCATAACTGCAGTTAATTAGGAATGAAAACCCACCCAAATCAATTACAACAAATTAAATTACTCTTAGGACAAAAATGCAGCGATGACTATTGCAGTGAAATATATGAAAAAGCTGTCTTGATGGTTCAGTATTTATAGTGGCCAGCAGCCACTGTAAATTCCCCAGCATAACAGGAAGCAAACATCATGTGTGAAATGATCTCATCTTGTCAGGGTGCTGATTTTATGAGCACTTCTGTTGGAGCTTATCTTCAGATAAAGTATATAGATCTACGTGGGATCTGAACATAACAGGCTTTGGTTCCAGAGATGGCAGGAAGAGAAGAGCCTTGAATAAAGGCAGAGGGAAAAAAAAAAAACAAAAGGATGGTAAAGGAAGGAGGGAAACTTTCTGGAGGAAAAAAAAAAAAAAAGGAGTTAAAGGGCAAAAAGATCTCTTTGTTTGGTGGGCTTTGTTTAGGTTTTGTTTCATTTTTCTTTCCCCTTCTGAGCGACATGTACTGTTGCATACCAGCAACATTTTTGCTACCAAACTGCATTCTCACAAGTTGTTGGAGAGTGAGAGAGGTCCCAGCAGAGGTTGTGAAGTGAGAGGAAAGGGCAAGCTCAGGCTTGAGACAGAAATGAATGTTTTGGAGAACCAAGATTTTATGGAGGCTGCACAGCGGAGAGGTGATAGAGAAGATGGGAATGCACCACTACTTTGAGCTATAGCCACAGGCACAAATAAGATATAGGATGTGGTGTAAGGCTTTAGAGTTAGGTCTCTGCTCAAAGAAATGCATGGTATGAGATATGGGTGGTAGAGATACCCACTGCTCCGGTCCCTTGTAGGATTTCATTCACAAAGAAATACAACCACCAGGAGGTAAACCAAAAGAAAAGATTTATTGTGCTTTACAGACCTTTGAGGGTGAAAAATTCCAGCAATGAACCATTTTCAAGTTCACCTGATTGTGGAGTTCCCAAGGAAGAAGAGGCAAAGAAAGACAGAGAGATGAGCAGGGGTCTAGTCCAGAGACAGGTGTGTTTGGGCAAAGGTGGGACTATAGCAACAAAAGAAACAAAGCAGACTCTTGCAGAGGGACTGGAGTGGTACTGGGATGCCAGGGACAGCTGTGGGGGTGCTGGTGCAGAGACAATGGGATTTATAGCTGCAGATAGGATACCTGGATGAGAAATGGTTGTGTTACCACAGGGAATTTCTGCAGCTTTTTACCAGGAGTGTGTTCTTAGCAGCACTGAAATATGGCTAGACTGGAGCAGACGACAGCCAGCATAAATCAACAGAGGGCAGCTAATTAACAACAGTGAGGGACACAGCCCAGTATTTCAGCTCTTGTAAGGTGCTGTGCTCATTCTAGTCAGGGGGTTGAGAATCGTGATGAATTGACACTATTTTAAAAGTTTCCTTGTTTTTCTTCGTATGTCTGCTGGGACGGGCAGGTCTGACCCCTCTGACAGGTTCTCTGAAAACTAAATGGGTTTGGAGGGCTCTGCCTATGTTGGGGGAAAATAATCTTTCCCTAATGAGAAAGACTCTGAAAAAGGCTTTTTTTTTTTTTTTTTTTTTAATCTGTATGTTGAGGAAATGAGGCTGCTATGAGGTTGCTTTCTAGGTCTGACTCCCTCCTGTCCTTCCCCAGGAACACCTTTCCAAACTAGTCACACTCAGACACATGAAACTGAGGTGCCAGGTGTGTTAGAATATTGGTTTCATGGGACCTGGGGTCCAAGCAGGGGCAGGAGACCAGTGCTGAGCTTTCTTTGGAGCATATGCTTTGCTAGATACCAGAGAATCAAGTCATAAGGTAAAGACCTGCTGCCTCTCCTTCCCAGACAGAAGCAGAGAAAGTTCCACTCAGGGAAAAAAAAAATTTGGATTATAATGAGGATGCTGGAAAAGGTGTTGGTTGTCTTCTCTGGAGTTTCTTCCCTGAGGGAGGGTGAGAAAGAATGGATGACTTTCCTTGAACAGTAATGCCCAGGAGCCTCACATAAAGTTCTCATTTAATTTTCTGTTTATACATCAGATGGCTGCAGCTTTCTTAACACTTTGAGCATCCTTTAAAAAACTGTATTTATTGGAGGCAGGTTGTTTTACAAGGCTTTGTTTAGGGTTTTTTGTGAGATAGGGAGGAACAGTGTCCAGAGGATGAGAGATACTGGGGATTTTATAGAACAATTGGACTGAATGCCAGCAGTGCTCACAAGTGCAGCTCCTAAATGCACATAAATGTTTGTGGAAGAACTTCAGACTAATAAATACAAAGTGCTTGCTTGTTTCTTTTTTTATAAACAAAGAACACTAAATCCAAATTAACATGATTGGAGAAAATAAGGAGATGAACTTGAACAGCTTGCTGCAGTAAATGGATTTTGTCAGCTTTAATGTATGTGCCAGTGACACTTCAGGTATAAATGAGGACTTGAGAAGCTCTTAAATCTGAAGATGGAAGCTGGTGAAACGTGATATTCTTCCTGTATTTAAATTAGGCTTAGCAACTACTAGATGATCACTTAAACCCTATCTGATCCATCATTTCCATGTCTTAATAGTCCTTAATTTCTCCAGCTATTTTGAAGGAATTGATTGCTATTGTCCCGTTAAGCACCTTCACGGAATTATTTTCCGGGGTAGTGTTGTTAACTTTGGGTAAAGATTAAAATCAAGATCTCTGTGAAGGCAAAAGATGACCATATTTTGCAAACAACAAATAAATAGGGAAAAACCTCACATGCAGTGTAAACATTTCAAAGTAATTTGGTAATAACTCTTTGTGCTAAAACAAGCAAACAAGCCCTCAAGTATTGTATCACATGTATGTTGCCTCTATGTGATAGGCTTTTGGAGAACTGAAGATTTTCCAGGCCTGCTCTGGAAATCTGAATTTTGTTCAGTTTGGGCTTCACTGATTGTGAGACCTTTTATTTTTCACTGATATTTTCTTTGCATTCATAACACTATTCATGTGTCTGAGGAGAGGCAGAAAGGGGATAAATATCTGCTGCAACCTAAACGATAGCACGGTTTGCTGGTACAGAATAAAAGCCCAACGTTTTTCAGCATGCAGTGAATAGATCAATGTGTACTTAGAAGCAGAAAGAGCCTCCCTGGTTATCCAGGCTCATCCCTGCAGGCTGTGAGTGATTCAGCTGCCTGTCCTTCTGGTTGAACTTATTTTTCTCCTCCTGCACTTAAGCCAGGACAGGGGACTGTTTGAAAGCATGACCCTTTTTCCCTGCTTTGTGGGGACAAATGCCTGTTGGCTGACTGAGAGTGTGTTTGGGTCAGCTCCTGGGGCTGCAGGTGCTGCACACAGAGCTCCCAGGCTGCCCTGTCTAATCCTCTCCCACCTGGACATCACTGTTCCTTCTGCCCTGCTTCAGCCAAGAGCAATATGGGTGGCTGCTCAAAGTGTGCAGTGTTGGCCCAGTGGGGAGAAGGAGGGTGGCTGAAGGGCTCTAACCTCTCCAGACATCAGAACTGCTGCCAAGAACTGATGTGCAGACAGGTCCAGGTGCCATGGCCATGCTCACCCTTCTTTTGAGGCAAGAAACAGTGCATGCCTAACGCAAAGGAATTTTTCATATAAGCCTACACAAATTTGCCAGCCAATGGGACAAGGGGAACCTTTCCTTCTCAAATCCTTACCTAGGAGCAGTATCTGTCTAAAGCACAGGTCTGCTGTCTCCAGAGAATCATGCCTCTCACTCGGCTAAGTAAAATGCAGGAGTAATTCCTAGCACAGTGCTTCATTGTTCAGATCTGAAGCACTTTTTACTAGGCCCTTTAAGATGGATTTAGAAACTACAAACTCCTTGGCTTTGAATGTTCATGTCTGAGGAGAGAGAATTGCTTCCCCCCCACCCCCTAGCTTTCTGATCCCTGAATGTCACTGTCTTCCAGGAGAACTGGTTGAAACTTTAAGTCACTGAAAATAAAAGATGGGATGGCTCTGCTGTTTGACACAGGCTATGGGTTGCCCAGATTATGCTTCATGCTCCCTAGGGAGGTGGCAGCAGGTGTCCCTTGCCTGTATGACAGAGAGTTGGGGAAGCTGAGATTATCTTAGTCCTGAAACAACCAAATTAGGAGCCAACAATAACTAAGGATTTTTCACCTTGCACACTCTGTACATGCACTCCCTGTGCTGTAGAGAGAGCTTAAAACTGGACTAGATGAACTGGAGAGTCGAGCTTTAATTTGGAGCCCACCACAGGGCACATGAACCACGTTCTTTGCTCTGTAGCCATTTCTAATTATTAGAGCCATTCACTCCTCTTAAGGTACTTACTGAAATTATTAGCTTAGAGCTCTTCTGTCACAGGCTGGTCCTAGAAGAAGTCTTTTATTTGCAGCTCCTTAACATTAACAAACAAATTACCTGTCCCTGCTCTCTGCAATGATAATCTAACAGCAAGCATGTAATTTGCCATAAACTACTTCTGTGCTGGTTGCTTTCAGTAAGACTTCCATCAGATTAAAAGATGAAATGAGGTTTTGCTCTGTCAGCAGGAGGAGTTAAAAGAAACTGGCTTGTAAACAATGAACAATTATGCTGGGAATTAGCTTCCAAGGAGAGGACAAACTCCTTCAGAATATAACCAGGAGGAAATTAACATTAGGCAAATGGATAAGATTTCTCACAACCATGTCCAAGTCAGCCAGAATGCTTAATTTCCCTTGTCCATTTTGCAGTTGAAGTTTGCTTCTCTTCCAGCAAAATTCTAACATGTCAAGTCTCTGCTCAGTATAAGCACATGGATTTTATGGCTTCACAGTATTGCTGTTGCTTTTTTTTTTTTTTTTTTCCTGTTTTAAGAGTAGAGGAAAAAGAAAAATTGTGAAGAAGGAGGCTAATTAGAGAAAATGGGCTTAATTTGGGAGCCACAGGTACCTCTTTTATAAGCTTTTGTTGAGCTTGTGCCCACAGTAAATTTATACAAGCTTCGGAGAGACGGTAAATCTCTGTTTGCTATGGCCTGCTTTAAATGGGGAGCTTTCAGCACTACTTTGCTCATAGCTAAGGGCACAGATGAGGTAATAAAACCAACAAGTCCTGGGAAATACCCACTCAGCTGTGAGAAACATTGCCTTGAATCCCTTGTTTTTTTGGATTCATATAAAATAGCTTTTATTGTTTCAATAAGATGCATGGAAGCTACATCACTGTAGGTTTAAGAAGGGCTGTTGTGAGGTTTGATTTCTCAGCTCTCTGCTGCCTTCTGTCTTGCCAGTCAGGCATTTCAGGCCTCTTTTGTAAAGAATGTCATTTGTTACCACAATTTCATCTTGCAGGTCCTGGCCAGCCTAATTGTGGGAGGTTTCATTGCAGGAATTGAATGCTGATCGAACTGAACCGCCCCAGCTGAATGAAGTGTGACCTGTGTACACCTCTCAATTGAATGGGAGTCACTTAGGTGAATTACTATTAAAACAGTAAAAATCAAAGCAGTGCAATCACATTTACAAACTGTAGCAGTGTTTGATGGAGGTATCTAATTAGACAGCCAGAATGTAGTGTTGTGGCTTGCACAGGGCTGAGGCTGAGCAGGAGCAAACTCCGCAAGGTCCACTTCTCAACAGGGCCAATTCTTATTGAATGTTGATGAGTGTAGGGGTTCCTCTGTGGCAGAAGCTCATCAAAGAGGGCTGCCAGGAGCGGGTCAAATTGTGATGTCCTGCCACTGCTTGCTAGCAGCAGCACATGTGCTTTTACCCCAATTAGGGACAGGAATAATTTGTCATGATCTGAAACCTCAAAGCAAGGCTACACCTTCGCCACCCACCCTGTCCCAGCTACACAGCAAGCACTCAGTCTGGAGAGGGGAGAAATACCCCTCACTTGCAGGAGCTGCAGCTTGTTGGTGAATGGCCCAGCATATTTCTGCCTAGACCTCATTGCTTAGGAAAAAGGCCTGCTAATACTCTTAGCTGACACTAGTCCACAGCCTAGCAGCTCTGGAATTAACATTTTGAGAGCCTCAGTTAGGTGTCTGGTGTCACCCTAATGACTAACACATTAGCAGCTCTGAAAATCCGTGTGCAAAGGAATTACCTGCCTAGAGAGTACTGTGAAAACCTAGGGACATGTGTCTTGTGATAATATCCAAGAACTGAGACACAATTAGTGAATGTTTAGTGTCTTGTCATCTCCATACTGCCACTGTCGATGTGGAGTAAACTACGCCTGCTGGATAAAAATGCATGGCTTGATTGAAAAGGGTAAGAGGTCTCTGTGTGGTTGGTATTAAATTTTTTATGCCTCTCAGCAAGTGTGCTAGAGTTGCATGGGAAGCTATCCTGGCACAGGACGAGGATGGACCAATGGCACTTCCTGGTCTTGTGCCACTGAAGAACTGGAAAGTTGTTTCTGTAGAAAAAACAACCCCACAACCCCCAAATCAACATTCATATCCCTGCTAAATACTAAAATTCCCCCTCATCCTTAGGATGGCAGTCATACCAGCTCCCAGGTAAATTTGAATGCTGAAGAAAAGCTCTGCCACTGAACTTCAGCCCTCCACTGGTATGAAGGACAGAATTGCCTTTATGAACAAACAGAATTGCTATGCTTACCTGAGACCTTGGAGACGGTAGTCTTCCCCATGAAAAAAAAAAAAAAAGAAAAGGAGGTTTTAGCATGGCACTGATTTTATTAAAATATTTGGCTCTTTAAAAAAAGTCTGCTGGTCAGGCTTGAGCCTAAAAAGCAGATGTGGTAGATGTAAATGAAATAGAAATAGTAAAGAGCTCAACAGTGACAGATGGGCTGAGCCCAGGCTCTGGAGGCGACTCAAAAAAATAATCAGATTGAAAAGTTGAAAGAATTAAGACATCTTAGATATGCAGACAAAACTGGTGTCAGTTAATATATTTATTTCTTTTTTAAAATAAAAAATTCTGTTAAGATTTCCATGCCTTGAAATAAAAAATAGAAGTTGTTCTGGCAGGGGGGTTTTTTGGTTAGTTGTTTTTTGGGGGTTCTTTTGCTGTCTTTTTAAATAAAACCTCCTCATCTGAGCACAGCATTAATAACTACTGTAATTCTGGAAAAACATTTGAGGAAATGTTTGTAAGGTCTCAACAGACTCAGGGCAAGATTGATTTGGGGAAATGACAAATGGCCATTAATCCAGGAAACTCTGGCCCTTTAATGAAATGGCTTAAAGAGCAGCACAGGAAAAGATGATCAAAGGCAGATCCTTTCTTACTAACTACAAATGTGGAGCAGAGATAAGAAGAGTGAACAAGTGTCTGATTGCCTTTTACAATGAGATTATTACTCTGCGTGATCATTAGATATGAATGAGGTCTTTTAATCACTGTAGCTAGGTCTGGTCATTGCCCATCGGCTGAATTCTAATGGAGGTGCAGTGTAATTTATTTAATATTCATAAAGATATTCCCTCCCTCACCAAATAACTCACTATCTGCTTTGTCTTGCAGACCTTGCAAAACAATGGGGCGATGCTGTCTGCCAGCATTTGGCCATTGCTTTTGGCTAGAGAATGAATAATGACACACGTCCTTACCCCTCTGAAAGTTCTGCAGAGCATCAATATGCAATTTCCTCATGGAGCTACCTCTGTGCAAATCTCATCCTTTATCCCTCACTTTCTTGAACTGTGCATTTGCTATGAGACACTGTGAAATCTTGAGTTTTACCATCATAAACTGCTGTCCACAATTGGGCCCTTGTCACACTGATGTGTCAGGGGCTACTGGATTTCTAGGTGCTATGGGGTCCTGCTCCTTCTCAAATTTTCACTATGCAGCTGCCCAGATTTTCCCTACAACTGGCTACTTCACCATCTCTTTGCATCATCCTGTGTCAGTGTGTATTTCTATATCTGGACATTTCTGATGCACATGACAAGGTAAGTGTCTCGTATGCCCCTCTCTCGGGCCTCTGATGGATGGCAGACATGCTGATTGCTAATCTTTTATCCAACTGCTCTTCAAATTCATTCTCAGATGCCTCATTACATCATTTGCACAGCCACACTAATTAAACATGATACTCCTCGTGGTTTCCAAGCATCACTTCGGCACATTCCTCTTCACTGCAAAAGCTCCCTCATCATGCCAGCCTCACTGCTGCCTTCCTTGCAACTACCTCCAGGATTTCCTGTACTTCCCAGTCCTGACTGAGCACCAAACTTGTTCAATCTACCTCTGTCCTGTAGTTGAAGAGAGAGAGATAATGGACATTGTCTCTGAGTTACTGGCATTTGACATTTTGTGATAACAGCTCCCTCTATCAGCTACCAGAAGGCACTGAATAATAATACTGGGAAAAGAGCCAACCCCTCTAAAAACCTGCAAAATTATCCTAATAAAATCAGAAACGAGATCTAGTTTTAAAATAACACACATCCATCTCCTGCATACAGAAAAAATGCAGACCTCCATTGACATCCAGTGGATGCCAAATTCATTCCACTCTGTGGCTTGAAGATTGACCTTAAAGCATTATCTGTTGCTTTTCTTAGGTTAGTGTTCCTCATCTTTAAATTCTTTTGAAGCACCTGACTAGAAAGTTAATGTGTTGTGAAAGAAATGCAATACATGAGAGTTCAGTTGATTTAAGGCACTATATAGAATATAGAAATTATTGTATTCTGGATACTGTTAATTAAAAGGATTACTGACAGCAGTGGTTTCCAAGGAGGAATTTTCAATTGAATTGAAAAATCAAATATATTGGTGGAGAGAAGTGCTTTTTTTTCGAGAAAATTAATAGCAGCTCCCTTGGTTTAGCTGACAGTTCACCTTTACCTCCACAGATAATTGTGCTATTTTGCATGCCTGTACAGAGGTAGTTACACTGCTAAGCACAAAGTTGCCACATAGGTTTGCTAAGTGCTCACCATATAAAATAACATGTATGCTAGAACCCTCTTTATCTAGTGCCATAGGTCAATTACTTTTCCCTCCAGATGAGAGTGGAAGTTAATTATTTTGGGCAGGGCCAACTTGACCTCACAGACTGTAGTCATATTGCAGCATTTGGAGACAGA
The DNA here is from genome assembly GCA_013399225.1 of Rhipidura dahli. Classification (NCBI taxonomy): domain Eukaryota; kingdom Metazoa; phylum Chordata; class Aves; order Passeriformes; family Rhipiduridae; genus Rhipidura; species Rhipidura dahli. The sequence continues at coordinate 274,739 of VXAC01007863.1, forward strand.
TTTTCTATTATGGCTGTATTTTTCTCCATGACGTCAAAATCATTCAATCTTAATAGATAAGTAATAATTATTTCCCCCCCACCCCTCCACTGAAGATGTTTTATCACATCATCTCTGAGCCATGTACACTTAAGCAGAACTGGCAAATGCTTGTAGGTGTGATGCAAATTTTTGATGTTAAAATCTACAATCAACCCAAAATGTTTGCCCTCACATAACATAGGCGGCCTCAGAACTGCACTTCAGTCTCTGGAGGGCTATTGCTGAAACCATTCAGGAAAGCTGGAGATCTAAATTTGTCAGAGAGATCTGGAAGCCCCAGAGAATTTCAGAAGTGTGAGGCGGAGCTCAGACCCAGCACAGGGCTTTATGCTGTTCATCCACCCATGGAGCAACTCAAGTTTAGATGCAATGAGATGGCTCTGTTGTATATTGACATCAGAAACTGAGACAGGGAGGGCTTAACCTGGGAGGTTCTGTGCATTAACCTACAGGATGTCACGCTGATTGATGCAGCGATGCCGCGTGCCGAGCCCACAGAACACAACACTTAAATTCAGGCTCTGTAACAAGAGGGAAGGAGAAAATATTTCTGTTGTGCTCTCTGCATATTGAAATGTTCAAAGTGCACGTTTCTAATCCTGAGTTTCTGTTGTGGTCATTTTTGTCTGTGTTATTGGGACACTCTGAAGGAAAAAAGAGGGTGATGTGTTGTACGTGACTGTCATCTGCTGCTCGTGTGCCATTTCTATCCTCCCTTTCATCTCATGGTTGTTCTCACTTTTCTTTCTTCCACACAGTTTTACCTGCTCTTTTCACATTCTGCAATTTAGCCCTAGCTCAGGTATCAAGAAGAATTTCAGTTCTAGTTCTTGATCAATAATTTTGGTCCACTTTTAGTCACTCTCAGCAACTGATATTATTTCTAGTTGCGTTTATTGTTAAAACTAGAGTTACTCATGTTTGTAATAAACTGAAAATAAAAGTTTTTTGTTTCCTTGTAAAACCCCTAAGAGGTATAGCTTGAATCTCTGCAAAACACATGAAATGAGAAAATAGCTAATCTCTGGATGCAGCAGCCAGTATAGAGTGAAATTCAACTCTGTGATGGCAATGCCATAATATTACCACTCTTTATACAGACAAGCCTTTTAGCTACAGTTCTGTTCTAGTTATGCCAAAATCACATTTTAATTTTTCTTAATGGAGTGGCCAACTTTTCAGTTGAGCAGTGTTTTTGTTAATAAAAGTGTATTTTAACATAATAAAAAATAAAAAACCACCGCTGCTTGGTTTTGAGGGGTAGGGTCTGTGGATCACAGATCAAATTTCCTATTCCTAAAGAAACGCTGTTAATGCTTAACTTTTGGATGAAATTCACCCAATGAGGAGTAGCAGGAATGAAATGAATAAAGAACATGAAACAAAATTAGTCAAAAGAACTTAATATGTTAAAAGTGGCAGGTGGGAGTAAACCACCTCTTATCAGAGTTTCTGAGCGTGTCTGAAACTTCCCCATGGAGCTGTGAGCAGGAGTGGGTGAAGATGGACATGGAGGTTGGGGGAATTCTGCTTTTACAGGTGTGCTCAGTTCCCAAAGGCTGCAGCTCATCCTATTGTTATGCCTGGAATACACAGTCTCATTCCCAAACCAGCAGTATTTCCTCTTTGAATACAGAATTCAGTTTTTCAATAATGTAAAAAGGAAATTAATTTCAGGTCATTTCAACTCAAAATCAGACACGTGGAGCCCTTAAGGATTTGGTTACTTCTAGCAGAGCTCTTTTGCCTGGAGTTATCCAGATAACAAGGCTCATCAGATCTTCCAGTGAAATTCTTATTTGTGGGTGTGTAACTTGTGAGAAGCAAAACTGATGAAATCTTATTTCCTATGATATTTTTGCCTCTTCTTAGGCTGCCTTGCATTATAAATAAATTAAATTAGGTTCCTTCCAGACCTCTCAAAGTTTTAGGATTCAGCAGGAGCATTGGCCCTGCAGATTGCTTTCACCTGAACTTGATGGTGATCAGCTGGTGATCCCAAGGGCAGAATAAAACCCTGCCCAGCCCTCACTCAAGTGTGTGAGAGTGTAAGGTCGGGGCTGACGCTGAGAACAAAGATTTCATAAAGCAGAAGTTCCTCAGTCTCTAGAACCTGTGACTGCTTCCTTGCCTGATCTGTGTCTCCTGTGGGCTTCCAGAGGATTGGACTAATCTCTGCTTCTCGTCTGGCACCACCAGGTAAGGTGAAATGCTGATATAGATTTATATTTAATGCAAAGGAGGATATGTCTGAGTTGACTCAATAAATCTGAATCTAGCATGTGAATCAAGCTTGCTCTAAAAGCCAGTTAGGTATCAGTGTTCTTAGCTGTTTGTTTTGATTGCTGGTAGTAACACTTTGGATTTTAATGTAACTTCTGCATCCTGCAGTGTGATTTTTTGTTTTTTTTTTCAGTTTTTTTCCTGTAATTTCTTGTTCTTTGGACTCCTTTAAGCTCAACTCTCTGGTCTACACAAATGATTTGAAGATCTCAAAGTAATGTATGAGTGCCACAGTGCAATTGTAGCTGCATGCTCTTGCAGAGAGTTCCTGGAAATGAGCTTCAACTTGTAGTTTCTTAGTGGTAACCACTCTGCTGTTTGCTCTTAGAGTGACTGTCTCTGCCTTCAAGGCAGAGGCAGCTTCTTGCTGGGGCTGGAAATTGGAAAAGATAAGATACAGTCTTTCTGTTTGTTTTTCTTTGTCCCTAGATGTCTGTCTTCTCCAAAGTTATTCTTTATGTCTTAGCTTATTTTTCATTGCATTTTGGCCTCCCTATCATCTTGCTTGAAGGCTACAAGTATTGTGTGTCTGTTTCTCCAGAATTTCTCCCTGACCTCACTAAAAGCTATTATCTTCCTGCGGGGGAGCAGCACCTGCAGGGGTGGGGGGAGGAATGAATGTGTAGCTCAGCCCAACATACAGTAAAAAAGTAGACAACTGGAAAAAGAATTTTGATGAATGAAATGAGGGTTTGAGATGGCTTCAACCCACCTTCGCCTTCCTGGTGATCAGGGATGCCTGTTGTCACACCAATTGGCAGATTACAGAGACCAGCAGTGGGAATCAGGTTGGAATTGTGATTGAACTGTGTATTGCAACTGCTATAATTTCCTATAGTTTTTATTATGTTTTCAGTATGTTTTGTATTACTCCACTAAATGGGAAATCCTACGTGACACCAACTAGATTTTAAAAAGTACATTTGAAATGAAGCGTTTCATTTGTGGACTACCTAAAAGAACCTAGTCTGACAGAAAAATGGGAATAAAAAGAAAGTAAAATCAAGATTTAGCCTTAACAATTAATTCACACTGACCTCGTTCTGGAGTGGTCTTGATCTGTAATGGTAATGGATCAAGGCAAAAATTTAGTCTCTAAATCCACATGATATGAGGTACAGTAGACTTCTCTTCTGTGGCATTGGGGATAAGCTAAAAGAATCCCACATCACATGTGAAAAATGCCTAGTTAATTTAATGGGGAAAGCTAAGCAGGGCTGCACTTAGGGTGAGAACAAGAGGCTTTCACAGACAAGACTGGGAATGCACATACCTCAAGGTTAAAGATGGAGCACTCCTTTAAGGGCAGTCATACAGTGTTAATTTAAGTACTCAAAGTGATTTTGTATAAGCAGGAGGGCAAAGGGACACCAAGTTCTCTTACTTTGTCATTGGGTGATACAATATAGTAGCTGGAAACCTACTAGAAACTTATAATTAAAGGTCTCTGCAGAATATATGAAGGTTCTGCTGAGCTTCCTGCATAATTCTCAGTGAAAGGAGAGGAAAAATTCCTTTGAAAATACAGGAGGCAGTGAATCTGTCCTCTCTGTGTGAGAGAGCTCCAACAGAGCTGCTGAGGCCTGATGTCATTGAAGGGATATAATACTTGAAGTACAGCATGATCAAATAAAATATGCAGAGACCAAGCACAGCCTTAGGCTCATTTCATTTTAAGCAAACAAATAAAAACTGTAAGGATATGGCAGAGGGAAAGCAACAAAAAGAAGAAAGCAAATCTTCCATTCAGGAATTTGAGCTACCCAGAATTTGCTTCTGTGGCAACAACAGGGCACGGGTATTATTTGGCCCAAGTTATGGACCACCATCTGTGGTGTTTTCTGAGGGTGCAGAACTTATGATCCAGAGCTGTTTGCTCAGGCTCTGCTCTTTCAAATTTATTGGTATGGGTGGACCTGGGTGCCTGTAAAGAATCTCTGTTGCATCTATTAGGGGCTGTTTGCAGGTGTTGTTTTTGTGCCTGTGTTGGTCTATTCTAGAGAAGGAATGGTAACTAAAGCTCCACAGAAAGATAAGCAAAGCTCATTTTCCAGAACATCCCTGGTTGTAACTGTGAACTGATTCCCCCATCACTGGTGCCAAACCAGTGGATTCAGTCTCTCTGGTGTTTTTGAGCTCAGATGGCAGCATGTGCATCTGGTAGACCCTTTGGGGGAGGGCCTCTGAAACCCCCTGCCATCTTCCTGTTCTTCCCTTCCTGTGTGCTCGCCATCCAGACAGCAAATGCAGAAGGTATGGTTGTGGTAGAGACCAAAAAGTGCACCTTCACCAGGTGCAAACTGGCCTTATGATTTGGTCTGCTCCTCCACCACACTCCTCAAGTTTGTGATTTAAAAGAATTGCTTCTGTCCAAGAATTGTTTCTGTGCTCTGATAAGCCTTCTGGTCCCCTAGTCTTTCTGGACCAAAATTTTGGTTTTGATCTTTGACAGAAACTGGGCAGATTAATTAACATATCAAAACAAACAGGTTTCTTTTATTATCTTTCCCCCAAGTCAGATAACCTGGAGCTTTCCCAGGAGCAGAAGCTCCTCCAATTATTACATCTTTTTATGCTGATCAAGGTTTCACATCCTTAGGACAGAGAGCTGGGAATAGAAGAAGATTGTTCCTACCAATTTCTATTTGATCTTCTCTTCACCACACTGCACTGAAAGATTTCCCTCACCCCTGCAGTTGGCTACAGTATAAAACTACTTGCTACTAACAGTGCTCTGCTGCTCTCTCTCAATTTTTCTACAGGTTTTTTTTTTCTAGATACCCAGCAATGGATACAGTTGGTTCAGCATGCAAAGTTGTTTGGCTAGAAAACTAGAGGAAAGATTTTATCCCATAATGATACAGAGGATAAGGACATTTTTTTTCCAGTCTTTTCATTTAGTTTATCTCTACCCAAGGTTAGGTAAAAGACAAAATATAATGTCACACTCTTCTCATACAGAGGTTTTTTTTTTCTTTTATTCCTGGAGCATAGAAATTAGTATTAGCTTAGAGAAGACTGGGGGGAAAAAAAGTGGACAAGTTCCTGTGAACTGTCACAGTCCCCTGTTATGGTTGCTGACTTTCTGGGTTCTATGGTGTCTCAGTAGTTGAAGGTCAGTTCAGTATTCCATCTTAAGGCAGGTGTTTCAGTGAGTCTCTGAGCTTTCATGTTTAAAACAGGGCAGCCCTCCCAAATCCACATTTCCCAACATGCTGGCTGTGTAAGAAGTGGTAGACCATGTTTTCCTGGTACCAAGGACTTCAAAACTGCTGGGCATTTTTAAATTGCGTGCTGCTGATCCTCTTTCTCCAAGTGAAATAGTAGTGCTTCCCACTTTGTAGACAATGGGAGTTTTATCACTGCTGTGTTAAAAGCAGAGTTATGCCAAAGCTGAGCTGAGCTGTTTTGAAAATCCCTCCTCGAGTTCCCAAGCTTTAATCTCCTGGTCCTGCAAGCAAAGCCTATACATTCCTTCAGCCCCTTTCTGGCTTTAAAAGAAGTGCACCTTCTTAGTAAGCTTGTGCCTCAAATGTGGAGTGATATGGGGATGAATGAGAAGGGCTTACATGGACTTGGGAATCGCCCTTTAGTTTTTTCACTCTATTGTCATAGGAACCACAGCCTCTCCTTTATGTAGTAAGAAATTATCAGTATATGCTAGCTCAGCTTTACAGAGGAGGATGTGACATGGTTTATCTGGAAGGATGACAGGGCATGAAAAATAATCGTGGCGACTTGAAAACCCAAAAGTGCGATTTTGTGCACGGTGCCGTTTCTGATTTGCATTTCACTGTGTACCAATGGCAGGAAAAAAGACATAATTAGTGCCATAAAGCATGGACTTTCAATCCCCTTGAGAAACACAGCAACCCTTTCTAAAGTTTTAGTTGACATGGTGATATTTAAAAGCAGCAATATAGGATCCTGGAAGCCATGGTAACTCTTACTGTACAGAGATACTAAGATGAAAAGCACCCTGTGGTGGCTTGTTGACAACAGGGCCCAAATCGACAGTGTTTTGTATAAAAACTACAGGTTCACTGCCTAAAAGTATTGTTCTGTTTTACAAGCAGATTTATCAGCCTCTACATGTTGCCCAATAGAGGCTCCACCTTGAACAGGGAAAATATGTTATGCCTCTAAAGGGCTACCCCAGAATGCTGCAGCTGGGGGCCTGCAAATTGCACCTCTTTCTTTTCCTCACCCACAAGCCCCCAGAGCCCTTGGGCAAGACTTTGGAATGGCATGTTAGCTCTGTCAGCTGCTGAGATAATGCAGGAGGTGTGCGCTGGCATTGGAGCTGCCTTGCTGGGAAGCACTGATGATGTGAAAGCTGTCAGGGGCAGATGATGTTTGGTACCTGACTTTGTGTTTCTGTGCTCATGAGAATTACCTGTATTGCTCAGGGCTGCCCTTCTGCAAAGCTGCTGTTACAAGGGTCACTCTACTGACCCACCACGTGGGTCTTGTGAAGGAAGGTGGTCTGCCAGGCAGTGCATCAGGGTGCAAATTGTGGAGTCCTGCACTCTATGTCAAGCTACTCTAAAGGCTTACTGTGTGGATTTCTGCTCTCTGCTTGGGTCAGTATTGGCTCCACTGAAATGTGCCAGGCTTTCAGCCAGAGAGGCTTGCAGCAGGGATTCTGCCTGAGAATACTGTGCAAAAATTTACTGGGGCCCTGATCTTGCTCAGAGCTTCCAGATTGCTAAAGCAATATAAAGGTTAGGAAGAATAACTCATTACAGATAGACTAGCAAAGCTATTCCCACAAAGAGTCCTAGAAGGAACGTCTCTGAGGTGTATTTGACTGGCTCTGCATACCTCTGCCTAATGCAGAGCTGTACTTTCACACTGGCTTCTGGCAGGCTTGAGCCATCAGTAAATCACTTCAGGTCCTAAAAACCACGACTGCCAGATGTCCTTCAGTAGCCAGAGGGAAAACTGCACTCTCTGAGTTGTTGTGGTGTATCCCACCCTGGGAAAGGTGGCTTTTGTTTTTCCTACAGTATTCAAACAAAGCTGAGTGCCATTAATGTATTTTTTTGTAACTGTTTCTGTCAGCAGTTGATGGTAAATGGATAAATGCAGTTATTCCAGATGTTAAGACTTACACCAGTCTGAAGCTATAATGACAATACCAAAAATGTCAATATATTTCCCAGTTTAGAGAGAGGTGATAGCTTAGTGTTACTGCATGTTTTTTTTCTGTTTACTTGTTTCTTTCGGGCATACCAGAAATGGTCAGCTGTTCCCAACAATATTGAATGAACCTCTACAATTTTTCCAAACATAGAGTGGTGGTAGACTTCATATTGGCGATCCAGTGGCTGAAGAGACTCATGCTGCAAATCTTGTTTTGTCTTCATCAGTCTCTTAAGGTTCATGTTTTACTGTGCAGGTAATTGTATCTGTGTGTTGTTGTCATGGTTGCATAGGTATGGACTTTCACATTCTGGAAGACAGAGAGGAAATTTAACAGCATGTCACTGAGCAGGTAAAATCACACAGGGGTACACTCCTGTTGAAGCAGCAAGCTTCTGTTCTTCCTCTTATCTTTTCTCTTCTCCAGCCCCTCTTCCTCCTGTTTTGCACTCTCATTTTAATCTGTGTGGCACATTCCCTGTGAGGAGCTCCTAAACTCTTTACCACTAACCTAAGGGTTGATATTTGTAAGAGCATAATCACAGAGATACTCAGAAGGGTCAGATCAGTGCACAGAGCTTTTGATAGTTCATCCTGCATCTCCCAGTTCCATTCCAGTATAAATCTGCATGGATTTCACTTTTTCCCCTGCCATGCACCATTTTTTGTCAATCTTCTTTTTGTCTGCAGGGTTTATATCCATGAATCTCTGGCCCTCAGACTGTCTTCCCTCTTCTGCTTCCCAGGGGCCTTTACTGATTTCTTTCTTTCATTGTGTCCATGTCTGTGTTTACAGGAGAGGTTGGGTCAGGAAGCACAGGCAGTGTCAGAAGAAGGGAAAGGTCTAGAGGAGCTATGAATGTCCTAGGCCAAAGTTAGACCTCTAGAGTGGGGGATTCCACTTCTGTCCCCGTGATCCTGGATTGGTTTGAGCAAACAGCTGGAGGTCAGAGAACCAGCAGACTCCTCTGTCACCATCTGTCATCGTGCAATGAAGCACTTGGTGTGCAACAGGGCTGCCAATGATTTCTCTGTCTGGGCCCTTTAGGCAATTTTGTTTTGGCTCTTTGTAACAAAATAAGTGTGACCACAGCAAGGCCAAACAATTGTGTGCAGTAGTGCATTGACAGAGGAAAGGCAGCCACTGAAGATGCACCAGCAAGGGTGCCACCAGCCACGGTGCAAATGCTTTCAGTGAGCTGGGTATCTATTTTGGTGACTAAGGAGGCTGGCCTGGTGTGACCAGCCAGCAAGGCACTTACTGGTGTCTGAAACAACAAACTGGTTCTGCTCTGGAACTGGCGGAGAAGGAAGTGGAGATTTAGAGCAAGTGCTGAAAGCCTTCCTGGTTTCCCTCATAAATTCACACTCAGCTAATGTACCAAAACCTGCTTTGCTACTATTGTATTGCTGTATCTTTCAAGGCAGCACAAAGATGTTGCCACTTGCTGCCAAGGGGCCTCTGCTTTGTTGTGTAAACACATTCCTAATGTTTCTCGGGATGTATGGCTTTAAGAACTTGGTTTTCTTTGGGTTAGCAAAGCAAGTAATGGGAGTAGCTGTGTCCTGCTGATACTTTGAGGGGAATGGAAAGAGACAGAAAGCAATTATTCAAGTTAGAATGCACACAGAGCATTTTTATTATTGTTATTTATTGTTTTATGGTCACCCCAGTAGTGCTGCGCTTTGGAGGAGGCGAAGCGAGCCATCGGCACAGCTCGTGTAAATCACCACAGCCCCATGACACCTCTGGATTTACACCAGCTTGATTTCTCTACATCCTGGCCCTTGGATTCCGCCTCCAAAAATTGCCATGTGCATTTTAAACCTGAAAGATGGGGACAGCAGGCATGATGAGCAAAAGGGAGGGAATGGGGAGGAAGCAACCCAGCTTGTTGCCTGATGCAAGATGCTGGCTGCGTGGGCAGAGCATGACCTTCTCTTCTCTCTGACTTTTCATCTGAAAAGCTTTGGTAAACTTTTTCATAGTATTCTGACTAACAGTTACACTGGAGAAGGAAATGCACTTGGGAAGCAGGGCATGTTACAAATCCTTGAGGTGAAAATAGTTAAAACAGCTGAATTCCTGTTTGCAATAAATATGTTGGTTTGTCTGCTTCTCTGGCTGTTTAGCTGGCAGAAGAATTTTTATTCTTTTTAGACATGTAGATGAGTATCCCCTTGTGCTGCTTTACACACATGGAAGCTGCTGCAATGCCTGAAGGTTCCATGTGAGACAACTCACCCATTGTTTTGGGTTCAGCCATGATTTAGAGACTTTTCTGGTTGCTGTGGTTTTCCCCCTCCACATCTCAATGCTTAAGGTTTCCCAGGATAGAGAAGTGCAGCTATGAAAAATCACAGACATTGTTGTACAGAGATGGTGAGAAGTTGTGTAAAAATAATGTTTTTAGCAGGGACATGTGTAAGGATTTACTTCATTTATTTATTTATTCTGTTTTGGGAGAGGGGAATGAGCCTTTCTGACTCCTGTTGCTTTGGAAAACTTCCCGAGGCCCCCATGGCTGCTCTGCTCTGTGCACCTACCCCTTTGTGGGCCACCAGCTGCCACTGCTCCTGCAGAGGCACAGACTGAGGGTGGAAACCCTCCTCAAAATAGGGGCAGGCACCATGTGGTCACGTCCTGCTTCCTCCAAGAAGGTGCCTCTGGAGTTTTTGCAGGAAAACCAAGGAAAAAGTTGGGGTTGTGTGGGCTGGTTGAAACCAGGGCATTGACAATGCAGTATTTATGTTCCTAATCCTTACATTAGCCAAAGCAGCCAGTGTTATCAAGATGTGTAGGATAATAAGACAAGGTAGTTTACAAAATTTAATCCCTATTAATTTCCATTGGTTTAAAATTAGGTTAACCTTTATAATTAACGAAATAAGGCTTTTATTAATCATCCCCAGAGAAAAAGGGACTTCTAAAAAAAACCAAAACAACAACCCTACAAGAAATCAACCCTAGTTTTGTCTCTTTATCTATTCTATGCTAACTTCTTCGGCACCTTTTGCTGCTGTCTCTTCCAAGCAGCCCAGGTGAGGTGCCCAGCTCCACCATCAGGCAGTGCTCTCCACAAAAGGTCCCTCTGACATCAGCAGCATTGCTGTAATTCACCTTGAGAGTGCTTATCAGTGTGATCACTGCCAAAACAACTCTGGCAAGTTTTCTAACTAACCCAGTTTAACAAGCTGTGATGTCTGTGTTTTCTGCTCTAGCTGTTAACATAACATTGCCAGTTTTTCATTTCGCTCGGTTATTGTAACTCATGCATTTGGCTGGGTCTGGGTGCTTGCAGTCCCAATACTGACAGTGACCTAACTCTAGTTAAAGTGAAGCTAAGCCTGCAGAGACTTCAGACCTAAAAATGTCCTCCTTGTGTTTTGTACAAAGCAGAAGTCGTAAGGCTCTTCCGAGCCTAATTTGCAGTTTAATATGCAAAGTTGGGAAGAGCTGTGTGGAAAGAAACAGAAACTCTCACAGAGTTGCAGATTTCTCCTAAAAAAACCCACTAAAGAACTCATTGATCTGAATGGAGAAATTTTTATTCTTGCATTTTTTGTAAAGCGGGAAGTGCAGCCTTTTTGCCTATCAAAACCTAGAAAAAGTATTAGGTGAAATACTTTTTCAGTCAGTGGAAGGAATGGAAAAGTTGTGCACTTTACCAAAACCAAAAGGAAAATACTTCTCAGAGGAGAGAGAAACATTTCCAAAAGAAATGTCAGAATGCTCAGTTTTAAAGTGATTTGTTTGCAAACTTTCATTTCTACTTTTGCCTGGACATATCTGTCAGCTAAATTTCATTTGAATTTTCAAATATTCCTAGATAAACCAGAACAATATCTTGGATTTCTTTTTCTTGGTAGTTGATTTTATATTCATATGAAGATTACTGTCTAGCAACTATTAACATAACAGAGCTGAGGTATGACCTCCAGAAATAACTTTTGAAACTGAAATTTGCTGTACATTTGAGGCACCTGCATCCCCGAAAGAAAAGGAGTCACTCCCTAGTCCTGGCTTTTCCACAGCCTCTTTATGCTAAGTGTTTCTGTCCCAACATGAATTATGTTTGGGGTGTGGGATTGGGTAATGATGCAGTGAACTGATCCTTTCCTTTGGCATCAGAAAACTACATAAGTTGGGAAAAGACCTTGAAATTTCATCCAGCCCATCCCTTTGTGAGAAAGGGAGCCCAGGTGAGACTACCTGGCATATGCTGTCTGATTGCACCTTGAAAACCTCCAGGGATGGACACACCAACACATCCCTGGGGAGGTTGTTCCAGCGACCAATTGTTTCACTGTAGGAAGTTTCTTGCATCAAGGTGGAACCTCTCCTGGTGCAGCCTCTACCTGTTGCCCCTTGTTTTGTCCATGTGATCCTTGTGCTGAATCATTTCCTTGTTATGTGCTTCCTTGCAGGAACGCAGTGCTTATATCCATGTGCTTCATGTGATGCGCTGGGCAGGGAGGACACCTCAGTACTTAGCCAGGCAGAGAGAATATTGCTAAATATTGCAGGCTGCATTTGTGGTGAGCATCACAGAGCTTGGATGAAGCTGTAGAAAGCATAGGAAAAAAATGCTTCAGAGTGAAGCAGAGCTAATGAGCCCTAATTTCCTATGTGCTTCTACTTTGGGGAAAACTACTCCATGTAGGTTTGCTGGGGCTTGGTCAGAGGGAGCATTTATGGTACAGTCTTCTCCCACCCAGGGTGTAAACCAGCATTTTCACTTGCTCTCCCAGTGATTCCTGCAAGAAACATGAATGCTTCTGAGGGCTTCCTCCCTGCCAAAGGCAAGGGAAATTGGCTAATGAGCTCAGAGTCAGCAGAGGGAGGCAAAAAGGCACATACAGAGCATTTAACTGGTTTGGAAGCCAAACCACAAACTTAATCCTTGGAGAACACAGTCATGTGACATGAAGAGTCAAATTGCCAGAGTGCATGGGAGGGAGGTGAGGGGGTTATTATCCTAGCATGCATGGGGATGCCTCAGTGGGTGGGAAGCTCCTAAAATTCAGCTTTGATTGGGAACTTAAATCAGTTATTAGAAAAAGACTGCTATTCTAAAACTGCTTTGCTCCCTCTCGTGTCCCATGGTATGACTAAAGGGCCTTGCCAGTCGAGAGGAAAACGGAGAGTTGGACTCTGAGACAGTGAAAGCTCCCTGAGGCTGTCAGTGCTCCAGGGCCCTGATGCCAGCAGGGCTTCCAAATTGATTTAGAATGAAATGAAATAGTGGGGAGGGAGAGGAGGAAGCATAAATATTTTTTTCCCTTGTTAACTTATTTTCCCCTTTTGTGTGTGAGCTAATGTGATGGAAAGAGATGCAGCTAAAATAAGTGCATTTGTTGGGAGCTGCATACTGTGCTGTGGGTGATGGCTGGAGATCACTCACTGGCCAGTCCAATGCTTTCCTGCACTGTGTCACCATGTGCTCCCAGCAGTGCTTGAGGCAGAAGGTGGCCCCTGGGCAGTGTAATCAATGTGGTGGGGTGATAAATGCAAATCTGGTCAGTGCACAGAGCGTGGGCCAAGTGGTGCAGCTGCTTTCGCCATCGTGACTGTGGCTCAGCACCCATAAAAGCGAGGGGTGTCACCAGCCCTGGGGGAAGGAATAGCAAAAGGGCAGACTTCCAGCAGGACAGGCTGTGGGACACTACTTCCTTCAGGAAACAAGAGGGCCGCTCAGGTTGTTTGCAGTTCTGAACAAGGTTTCACTTCCTGCTCCTTCTTTTGCTGCCTATTTGAGGCTCTCTCTGTTGCATCTTTACCTGGTCTGCAGCGTGTTACCACAAATAGTGTAATGCAGTTCTAGCTGTGAAGTGCCTCATGTTTTCCCATGGTGCACATCTCCTGCAGAGACTTCTCCCTGGCCTGCATGTTCTAAATGAAACTCATTTTGATGCATCTTCCATCTGCTTAAGTGTTGGCCATAAATAACAACATATTACAAAATTGCCTTCTTGTCAACACACAGATTGTTTATGTGTCATTTCCTCTATCCTTTGTGTTGCTGCAACTTCCTAAGGAAGGAGGATTTATTGGTATAGCAACGCTTGGGAATGGAACCAAATCCTATGGAGTATGAAATAAATATAGTCAATTTTTGGTGCTGCATTTTTATTTATTTTTTATGAGACATCTTCTTTCCTTGACGGCTTTGTATCTCACCATGTGGCATCCACTAGTTTTGCCATTTCATCTGTTGTTTAGGGTCTTATATTTCCAGAGTATGTTTGCAAGCTGAGCGTAGAACTGTGAACCACAGTCCCACGGTATTTTTGACTGAAAGCTAATCTGGAGTTTCCACTTACTGCAAGCTAATCTTGAATCACCACAGCCTAATTTTGGTGTCAGATGGAAAGAAGGGTTTTATCAGTCTAAAATGTGGTTTGGAGATTGGTCAAAGGTCATGCTAGGAAAGAAACAAGTTTTTGTTTTCTATGATTTCTAAATTGAATAGGCTATAAATAAGTACCCTTGACTTAAATATTGCAAATTTTTTGTGCCGGTAAATTGTTAAGCATTGTAATTGTTATTTGGGAGTAGTGCACTTTCTTGTGTGAATGTTCCCTTCCCTAGTGGCTGACAGGGCCTGGCTGTTTGGGGACCAGCTGATATGACCATTGCTCAGAGTCCGAAAGCAGAATTTTACAAGAGCTCACAGTTTTCCTGTTGAGCGCTCCTGGAACGTTGCTATGTCATTTGAAATGCTGAAATGTTGTTACTAAAGCTGTTAAGGGTGTGTTCTGTCCCAGTGAGATTTACTATAGGTGCAGTGGATCCAGTGTGTGCCCAGACTCAGACCACTGCCATGGTGAGAGTGTAGAGCTGGGTGTCTGTCCCTTGTGGCCCTGGGCCAGCAGGAGCACAGCTGTCCTTGATGCTGGATCCTGCTATTCCACATGTGTTTTGTAAAAGCAAGCTTCTTGAATTCTTGCTTATTGAGGGTAATTATTTATGTGCTCTGTGCAGCTCATCCTCACATGCAAATGTATTTCCAAGCAGAGTTACTTCAAGATGGAAATGCTTGTCTTTCCTTCTTCCTTTTGTATAAGGGTACTTTTGTTCCATCCCCCAGAGGAATGGGATCTGGCTAAATAAGACAGGCATATGCTTTTGAGGGGAAAGACCTTATCTAAGCAATGACTACTCCTGGCTCCAGACCACTCAGTTGGACCTGGAGAGTTTTTTATGATGATTCAAGAACAAAAGCTCTGCTTAACAAGGCCTGTTGCCATTTGTGTGTAGACATAAGTCAAGTCTGAGATATACTGCTAGCCTTTTTACAACATATGTGACAAAATTCCCAGAATCTGCTGCTCTAAGTTTTCCAGAGGGACAGGATTTGGACTGCTTGTTTGCCTTGAGGTTTATTAGAGTCTTTGGAGAACTGACAGCATGGATAGCTTTTCTTAAAAAATGGTTTCCTTTAATCTTCACTGAGCTTTCTTGGCTTTACTGGTGCTATGTTTTGCAATTAACAGTGGTGGATTTTGTGATGTGGAGATCACTGGCTTAACTCAGTTTCTGTTCGGATCTGCCATAAACCTCCCAGAAAATCCCCCTCTTCATTTCCCTTACCCAGAACTTTCTTATACAAATGTATACAGAAATTTACTTTTTCCTGCATGCATGAATTAGTCCCTTAAAAAGGGTTGACACTCATCTTCCTTGGAGAGAAAGCTGGAAGGCTTCAGCCTGCAGAGAAGAGGGAAGGTCACCACAGGGTCTGCAGAGCCCAGGGAGGGAATGCACAATTTTGCCTCTGCTGTGACAGGTGGACACATTGATAGGGACCCCAAGGCTCATGTAGAATTTGGAGAGAGCCTTGGAGGTTTGGTTAAACCCCTGGAGGAAGAAATGCAGTGAAGACAAAGCAAGCAGGGGGATTATTTATGATCTGCTTCTCTTCAGGTTTTTCATTATTGTTTTTTTATTCTTTCAAATGAGAAAGTTGGCTGGTCCTGCTTGTTTCTGATGAAAATTTGTCTTCTGAGAGTAAAAGATCTCTTCAAATAGCTAAATATGTTCAATCTTTTTGGAGCATTTGTTACTAAAAGCAGAACAAAATTTTCTGGTTGCATTATGTTTGTAACATGAAATGGCTCTGTTTTATTCTTAGTATAAATATATCTTATGGAAATTTCCATAACTGATATTATGCTGGCTAGCAAATAAGTGGCACTAATTGTAAGAGGCAAAACCCTGATGGGCAAATTTCTTTTTTTAACAATAGTGACAATACTGTAGTTTTAAATAGGGTGGACTTTCCCCAGCAATTATTATTTCAGTGCCTGCTTAATCTTACACCAGGATTCTAGGGAGATGTATTACATTACATAATTTCTAGGTATATTTCTCTGCTTTTAGGTTAGTTATGATTTTCAGAATATCAACATCTGAACAATCTTCCCTTTAAAGAAGGAGGAAACTCATCCACTACACCCCAGGTTTGTAGTAGATAATATAGGAATTGGTTTACATTTCTGGAAGAAAAGATTAAGAAAAAACATTCTAACAGAGAAGGACAGAGGATTAGACTTTCAGCTCAGAATCTGAAGTCTCTGTGGCTGGTCTTTAATTGCTGGTCAGGCAGACATTGATCAGGAATGACACGGGCAAAACTTAGCTTGCCTTGAGGTGGAATTTTGCCCTGTAAGTTCTAGAGGTTCCTTCCATCCCTGTGGGTGCATGATAATTACATGCACTATGGGCTTACCCTCCTGTCAGCTGTTGCTTCTCATTGGATACATGTGATTTTTGTCTTTCTATACAGAGAATAAGCTATATGCCTTATAAACTGAGGACCTATTTAAGAAGGAAAGAAAAAAAGGGAAAACAGGCCAAATTCCCAAATCAAATGCTAATTATTTATAAAACTCTCTGGCTCTGCACGGGTTTATGTTGATCTTTTGTCCTCTATGTATATTTTCTCATGGGGTTTTAGCTACATGATTGTCTTTTTCCTGTAGAATCCCTGTCTCAGCCTGAGCAATGCTTGCAGAACTGGTAGCAGCTTACTGTTGATTGTTCTTTGTGTCCAAAATCAGTCCCTGTATATTTTCTGCTGCACACTGTATCTTGCTCTAAAAGCGAGGCATCTTTGTTTTTTCCAAAGATATTTCCAGTGTTGCTTGCTGCAGTAGTACTGAATAATCTGTTAAGTGAATTATCAGTGAGTGCAACTCACTGTTGTCATCCTCACCCTGCACCTGAGATGCAGTCAGAGAGACAGACAAGCTAAAATCAGTAAAAAAAGTCAGTTTATTGTTTCAATTCAGTTATTTGGTTGTGCAAATTCTTATTTTCTGCTGTGGTGTCAAACAGCAGTCTCTAGGCAATGCGGAAGTTTGAGGTACTTGCTGCTCTTTGACAAGGTGGTTCAACCTGGGTGTTCAGAAAACGAGATTCACACTGTTAAAGATCATGCAAAACTTTATGGTTGCCACACATTAAAATATGAAAATTTAGTGTCCTGAGTTATGGCCTTCATGGTCTCTCTTTCATGCCACTCATGTCCTACTGGACAAAAATGAAAGAGCTATGACATGGATGGGACATGTGTTTTATTTTCCTCGTAGTCCTGAAAAGCAGCTCAGGGAAAAAGGGTGATACCACCACACGTGCCATTTCTTGGGGGAATGTTCATACCTGACACATTAAAGCAAAGTCACAGACTGAAGCAAAACATGGGGAATACATTTGTGTTACTATTTTCCAGCACATCTAATGTTGCTAACAAGCCTCTGCCCAGAGTTCAGTGCATGGGTTTTTTCATTGTTAGCTACCTTCTGTTAGGTGCTTGATGCTGTATGAAACAGTGATATTAGCCCAGAGCCTTGTCCTCATGTGTAACTTGTGGAAGAGTGCCCTTTCTTGTGTGGCCCTGCAGGTTTTCTCACTACTCTATGACTAGGTTCTGCTCAGCTGTCTCATCGAGCAGAGCTTTTTTCCTTTGCTGCATTTCCCATGTTTTGTTTATTGAGATTTCCCTGTATTTTTGTGGGTGGTCAGGGTTTAGCCCTCCTACTTCTGCAGTTAGAGTTCCTGCATGATAATGAAAAACAACTTAATAACACTTTTACTGCCTTGGGAGGGAGGCAGAGATGCTTTTCTGAGGTCCATTTTGAGCATGTTTTATGTACAGTTATGAAACCTGGGCTGCAAAGAACAGTGGAGCCGTCCCCAGTGCAGCAGCACAATTTCGACTCAGTAATTTTTGTAAAACAGAGAGTTATCAGAGATTTTTCACCAGGATTTCTTTTTAGTATTTTAAAATTGTTTCTGTCTTGAAGAAATGTTTGCAAATGGGCCATCTCTTTCACAGTTGTGCACGGAGACAGCTCTTAACATGACACTCTTCATGCTGCTTCACCATACAAAAATGTGTAACATCCATAGGTCAGCATATTCAATAAAGCTGTTGCTTTATTGTACATTTAGACTTTTGCAGTCCATTGCTATCCTGCTTATGAGTTACTGGCTGAATCTGGTGCTTGCCAGTAGATTCTCTGGCATGTCTTGCTGTCTCCCCACTAAATGAAGTTGTATTTCTGTGGTGAGGGTTTTGTTTCTGAGCAGCGAGGATGCTTCATGCACGGTGCTTTTCATCTGTGTGTAGTGGGCTGCTGTACAAGAGAAGTCTTGAGCCCTTGGCCCTCTCTGCTGTAGGGCAACCTGAACTCTGGGGCTGTGAAATTCTTAGCATAAAGTCTGTCCTGCTCTGGCAAAACTCAAGCTTTAACAAGCTGCTTGCCAGACAGTGTGTCTGTGGAGTATTTTCCATGGAGTTCTTGAACTTTTAGCAGTCTTGGTATGCAAAGCACAAAAAAAGTTCCCTGCTCTCCTTAATATCTGGCAACTAAGCAACTTTATGGCTTTATTGCTGTTTCTCCTGTTGTTCTGTCCTGGGTTGAAAGTTGCATCTTCTAGGAATGCTGCTTTGCCTTTGATCTCACAAATAAATCTGAGGGTAGAGGACTTGGAGCTAAGGCTGGGCACACAAAAGCAAAGTGAATGGGAGCAGAAGCAGGTTTCTCTGTTACACTGATTTCCAGATAGCCAAATAATTAGCTTCAGGACTTCAGAAAACTATTGCTGTTGTCTTTTGACAGTTCAGAAGTGGCTTCACAAGAGCCATTACCATTCGAGCATTTGATAGAAGTGCAATCTTCACTTATGGGCTGCTGATGCGTACAATATGAAAGATGAATTTTCTGCTCAGACACTCCCCAGCTTATTGTAGTAGAAAATTGTGCTCGGTGCTACATTGTTTCTTTTGCTGTACATTCTGTGTTATATTTCCAGTGCTTGAATTAGGGTTACGAATTTCTAGAGTTATGCGATGACAGCATAACCTTGGAACTCTTTTAAGACAGTGTGGCAGGTAATAGAGGCCCCAAATTTACATTTGGTAATAAAAAAATGGCCTCTATAAAATTTAATATGGAGTTAGAAATATTATTATGACTTTGCAAATCTTTGCAATGAAAAAACTCCCTTGCAAGGCTTTCTGTCCAAAGCCAGCACTTGGCAGTGGTGGTTTCCTTATTCAGGTTAAATGTGCCATTGTAGTTCTCAGTCTTACAGGGTGATGGTAACAGAAAGAAATAGTAGCAAAAATAAATTTGATTTTTATTGTTGGCTTGGTTTCAATAATCTAGGAAGTTATTAATAACTTCATCTACTTGAATAATTTATAGGATGCATCGCTGTTTTTTTTCACATTAATTATTTGATCATTTCCCTTGATTGTTGTTTTGTAATTACAGTGGTGCCTAGAGGATCAAATTAAGTTGAGGGTCTCTATCTGTCTGCTAAGATGAAGTTCTCTTCTAAAGAAGATGCAATCCAAGTTGCTGTGATAAAGAGAGGAGAAAGAAGATAGTCAGTTTGCTCAGGGTTGTAGCCAAGTCTCTGGCAAAGCTGAGTTGTCATCATTTTGGAACCCTTAATGCCAGAATGACAGACTGGAGGTTTGTCTGTAATACCCAAGACGGTGGTATCTAATAAAGCTGAGAAGTTTAGAAGGAAAAATAAAATCCAGTTTGCACCAGTGAGAATGAATCCATGAAGGCCTGAATGTGAGGGCTATTTTAACAGCTTTTCCTGGAGCACTTTTTGTCTCTCATAGCTTGATCCCAAGGCATGGACCAGAGGTCTCTGACTCTATCTCATGAGGCGGTTCTTAGGCTGACCTCAACAAAATTCAGTATAAATTTCAGATTAATCTGCATGCTTTCCATTGCCCTGACAAGAAATACTGTTGAAACTGTCTAATTACATTTCTGTGGTTTCATACTGCTTACTGTAATTTGTTATCTTGATTTAACTTATATACAGTGTTTGCAATTGTAGCTGAAGTTTGAGAATTCAATAAATTATGAGATTGACTTATTCCCATTGAAAAGTAATTTTGAAATAAGATTGCTCCTCTGTCATGCTATAATTGAAGACTGAAACATAATAAGAGCAAATGATTGTTCTTCTGTGGATTTCAACAAGCCATTAAAAACAAGGGAAAAAGAAAACTTTGAAAACCACAAGCTCACTCTCCCTGCTTCAGTTTAACAGCAAATTCAGAAATACAGCTGTTCACTGAAATGGAGACGAGTGACTTCATTGTGTTTAAGACCAAAGAAATAGAATTGAATTAAAATATTTTATGAATAAGGTAATTTGCTTGAAGATGTAGAGTCCTATACTGTTCTCTGCCTTTTACTATTACAAACCCTTTCCAGTTGCCTGCCGACTCAGTCAGACCAGAAGAGAGACTCTTTGTTCTTGCAATTAGATTTTGGTGTAAGCCAGTGAACCAGGCTCTGCCAGGTGAGATCAGTACCAGAGGATGATTGAACCACTGTGTTTTAGAAGGTCATGAATGAACTGAACTTTTGTGTAGCTTTTGTTTCTCTAGTAGACCACCTTAGAGTAGAAAGTTAATCCTCAGGACAAGAAAGCTTAAGACTGAAACGTCTTATATTTGAGTTTTAGGAAAGCAAGGAATAATTTCTGGGAAAATAAATATTGTACATGTAGGTTTAAAAAAAAAAAAAAAATCTGGAAATTGCATGGAATCACAGAAAAATTGTTCAAGGGTGACTGTCAATGGCCAGGTACTCATTTCCCCTTATCTGAGAGAGGATATATTTGTGGGGTATTTTTGGTGCACATTTGTTTGAAAACTTCTTAAAAAATCCTCCAGCAGCCAAGAGTCCAAATACCACAGAGTAATCAGTTTCCCTGTTTCAGTGGTCTCTGGTGCCTTAAAATTCCAGTTGCAATTAGGAAGATGGTCTTGAAACTCAAGTGCTAACTTGTTCTTTTTTTGTGCGCACTTGTGCCAAGTTTTGTAATTTGTAGAAGAACCACCAGACAGCTGTGCTGCAAGGGATTCCTGGAAGTGTTTTGCTATTGCAAAGAGATTTACTGTATGCAAGAAAGAAGGCTTTCTTTTTCTTCTGCTTATGTCTTAATGGTTGAAGGATTAAAGTTCAGGTGTGTGGTGTGTTGTTGTGTGTATATGTGTGGTGTTTCATTTTTCTTGCGTCTTAAATATGTTATTATGGCGTTTGCACTTTCCTTGGCATGTGACCAAGGTTCCTTTGCTGCCTGTGGGCAGATATTTAGATATGGAAGCATCAGTGCTTTTAAAGGGAATAGTTGCCTTATTGTAGGCAGTAGTGGAGTCTCACATGCCTGTATCCAGAGTGGTATTACAGAGGTTGACCTGTGATTAGTAGGAATGCAAGCGATGCCTTGAATCCTTTCAAACATGTAATGTCACAGCCATGCCAGAATAAAAATCAGACCTGGAATCTGATCATCAGCTCTTACAACAAAACCACTCCAGTGAGCCTAAACCTTTGTGGCACCTGGGTTCTATCCCATTAGGTTTCATCGATTTGTGAGTCACACCTTTTCAGTCTGCTTCGCTGGACAGGTATTCACTCCATCAGCCAGAGGCAAGGCGGCTGGCTGGGGGTATGGTAATGAGTGACGTAATTACAGAGGTCACCAGGCAGCCTGGCTGTGTATCAGGACACGTGTGACTTCTTGATTATTCCCAGGTGACCAATGTTTTAGGTCTGTTTATTTTCAGTAAAACATTATTGGTGCATGAAATTACTGCTAAGATCTCAAGAGGTTCCAGAGGAGAATGTTAATATTGTTAGGATCTTGCACTTTGAAAAGGAAGCTGGGAAAAGGTGCACAAATGTAGGGAGGCAGGGTCTAATTATAAGACCAATTAAAGTATCTGAAGGAATACAAAGCATAGTCTAAGAGGTAACATAGACACAACAGAAAACAAATCCGTCTCTGCACTGTGATTTCTGTGACAGAAACCAGATTGTGCTCTGGTTTTACAAGAGCATTGAGATTCCTTAACAAGAGTACTTGGGAAAAGAGAAGGGTATCAAGTAAACCTATTATAGAAGGTTTTTGTGTAGTAATCAGGCGGGTGGTGGTGGCATTGTGGGCCCACAGCAATAGGAAAAAGGTTGGTTTCCAGGCTCCCAGACTTCCCCCCAGCTCCACTCCCAAGGCCAGCAGGTTTTTCCTGTGCATACTGTTTCTTAGCAGAGATAATTATATATCTGTAGGACCCTGAACCCTGGCTCAGCCACTGGAGCTAAGTGATGCAACTGAGGACCAGAGTTAACAGCATTGAATGTGTCAGACATATTTTAAATGGATTAAACAGAGTGGAAGCTGTCTGTTTATACATCTCAGCAGGTCAGGCTGAAGCTTAACAAAATGTTTAATGCATGGGCTTAAATCCATTCCTCTTCCACAGAGCAGTGGTAGTCCATCTGTAACATTCAGTTTGTTGAGGCTTCAGTGGAGGTGCTCTGCTGGCTGACTTGCAGGCCCTAGGCTCACATGCTGTGTTTAGATGCACATTCTCCTTTCTCCTTGCATAACTCCTTGATATTTACCATGCTGGTTTAGCTGAAAGTGCTGGCATCAACCAAAACATCAGGATGTTTTCTGAGATGGGAGTTCACAGCCTCTGGCAGATAATCTTACTCTGGTAGATACAGATGGTGTTTCACAGCTGAACCTGAGTGGTTACTGAATCCCTTTCTGCTTGGAAACATTGCTCACCTAAGATGTGCCCTGCACCTAGATCCAGAGATTTGTTCTACTTATTTCTGTGCATGTCATAGAGGATCACTTATTCACAAGGATCCTTGCTTTTACATGACTTCTCAGGAGCATTGCTTTTTAAACATATATTTTGATATTAGTGTTAAAGGTGGCATTGTGTTCTCCTATGTTTTCATTCAGTCAGATGCATGTGGCTATTTTTTATTATTGTTAGTTAGTTAGCTACACTTTCAGCTTTGTAGGGGAAGAGGTTTCTGGAATAGAACAGAAGTTGTTCTCTGCACTGCTTTCAGTGAAATAATTTTTTTCCCAGAGCTTTTATTTGTTGTTCTTGTCCCTAGCCTTAGCTACTTAGTAGCATATTCCATAGAGGAAAATAAACTGTGAAGCACAAATTGTCTTCACAAAAAATAAGATTAGCATGGATAGGTAAATCTCTTCAAGGGAGAGGGAAGAAAGAAAAGGGGAAAGGAGGGCTGGAGAGTAGAAAAAGATAGAGGAGGAGATCCACAAGAAATGAAGGTAGTAAGTGAGACTATTCTCTTGGTCAACAGTCTATAACTATCTCTTCTCTTCTAGAATTGCCAGCTGCATTTGGGAAGTGGTATGTTTCACTGAAGGGTCTGTCTTGGCAAACATGCAATTTTTCAGGAGGGTCCCGTTATTCTCTGGTCCTTGCTGGGTATGAGAGCTGACCATCCAGCTGCTGTGAGGTTCATGTGGAGAGTTAGTGCATTTAACACGTGTCTCATGAGCTCATTTCAAACACCCCTTTGCTGACATGTGGTCAGCATGGCCAGCACAGTTACATTTCAAGCTGTGTGACTCGTGGCAAGCTGGAATGGGAAGGTGAATGTTTGTAGGACTGTGTGAGACATTCAACAGAGCAGCAGAAGGAGAACCCTACTGCAGGGTAATGGGACACAGCATGATTTATCAAGGACTTTGGTAGAATCTCTGATCCTGGATGTGTTTTAATCCCTACTGGATTTTTTTTTTTTTCTACAAGGTGTCCTCATTCAAATGTACTTTAATTTAGGAGAGTAGTTTTCCAAAGGTCAGGTACAGTAATTGTTGGGGTATTTCATGGCTTTGTTTACATTTCCATGGGCACTTAAGTAAATGGTTTCAGGGTATGCCAAACACAAGAAACACATAGAGACAAGAGGATTTGTGCTGAGCAAAGTCCAGACTGAAAGCCACTGAAGCACAGTTCTCCACAATAATGGTTGTGTGTACCTGACATCATAAAGTGTTTGTGTCAACCATATTGTCTCAGCTTTTCAGCTGCAGAAGAAAGTATAGATTTTTTCAAGAGTTTGCAAATCAATAGTCAAGAGACATTTTCATTCAGAAGCTCCAATAAAATAGCTTAACATCTACATTGTGTGCAAACTGATGACCTTGGCATAAAGCCTATAACATAATAAACTTTGAAATAGGTGGGAGGAAAGTGATTCAGGAATTATAATCTATTTGGAAATTATATGAGAGTGTGTCTGTACATTTCAAGAAAAATCAAAAGCTTCATGATAACCATTTAGCATTTGTAACAGCTCAGTAAAAAAACTGAATTGTAGGTAATTTCTTGGTTTTGCTTTTTTTTTCAGAAGCAAAACAAAACCAAATAGCCCTTAAAAATTGTTGGTATCTGTTTTTTAACTGTGAAGTGACCAGAGGAAGGTTAAGTTTGACACCTTTCTCTTTTCAGTCCTTCACATGCTGAGCTCTTGCAGCAGCTGTTGCTGGTAGGTACCCAGAACTGCAGGCTTTGACACAGGAAATGTACATCCTTCAAATTTTTGCTGGAAATGGAAATAACCATGCAGTGCTCCAGGTAGCAGTTGAAAAATAGCATCTTTGGCTCCTGTTGAACAAGAACACCACACAATGCTTTCTGAAAAGTAAGCCTATCTGTTTCTGACCTCCTGTCTTAACATGGCCAACCTGATCTTGCCACTGGTGCTTTTCTCAGTGCATTTCTTTGATTTGAAACCAAACTGTGGTATCCCACTGTGATGTTTCTTTTGATGGAGCTGCTGAATAGAGCAACAGGCAACTAGGTAATACTGCTGTCCCTAAAGCAGGGTTCTTTCACCCAGAGTGCAGGAGCCAATCTACAAAAGGGGTTGAGATATTTAATTTAACTACCATTCTGCAGAATAGGGTGCCAGGCATCTAATGCTGCCAGCCCACATTCTAGGATGCAGGCACAGCCTTTTATCCAAAAAGTGAATAAAGAATAAATAATAGAGAAAAAAAGTGGATGGTCAGTTGAGCTTATATAACAAAATTCTTTATGTGCGTGTGGTGGTCTTGGTCTCTTTGTTGTGCTACCATTTTGCATATATAAATTTCCCTGGATATGTGTTTTTTTAGCATTATAATAATCTGGGGTAACTTGAGGTTTTATTTTCTTCCTATCAGCTAACACCAAGTTATTATTTAATCATATACTCAATTACAGTTTCTGCTTGAGTCTATTTGAACAATTAATTGTCAGTGAAATAAGGATTTATAATATTCTGTTCCTAGGGACTCTTCACTCTTCTACTGCTCTGGTACACTGTTGTCATGGTTTCAAAACCAAACCAGAGTTACTGTGAACTTCTTTGTGGATTTTTAACCTCAACTGATATAAATTTCTCCCCTTTGAGTCTTATGGACATATCCACAGAACAGTTCTTAGAGGTCTCACCCTATATTTGAAAAAAACAAACAAACCACAATTAATTCTATAACCTGAAAGAACACAATAAACATATAATTTTTAATTTTGTGATAGATTTTGGTGCATCAATATAGTCTTAAGGGCCTTACTGATCTGGCTGTCCAGTCAGCAGTGGTGGAGGAGCTGATGTAGAATGAATCCAGGAACTGATTCCTTCCACCTTCACAGCTGTCTGTGTAACCAACAGAACAATGCAAGGTCCTTTTCCTTTCAGTGTCCCATCTTTCCAGGCGTGGCTATAAAGTTTCCATGTTGGAAGCTGTGTACTGGCATGCTCAGGGGCAAAGGTGCTTGCTGACTGAAATACCTATGTAAAGATGATAAAATGTGCAAAATAGACAGCAAATAATCTTTTATCATCCCTCCCCCTTGATAGAGCATTTGATTGCTTCAATTGCCCAATGTTTTAGCCAGATATGGCTTCCCCTTCCAAAGGACTCACTCTTTCACTGACTCATCAAGTGAGTCTCATCAAGGCAGTCAGTAAGACATCTGTCCATCTGATCTGAGTTTTCTGGCAGAACTTTGAAAAATTTTGTTGTTTTTGTTTTCAGTCATGCTCTTCACCTTTTACTATACTGTGGCCTACAGAGGGTATGTAAATCCCATTTAAGCTGCAGAAAATTTAATACTTGTTGGACTTCTGTTCCCACAGGAGTTTCTCCATGATCCTTCTTGAGAAGGATCTCATCACTTCAGCAGTTCTGAGAGTGTGTTGATTTGGAGTTATCCACCATTCTTCTGATTTTTTTTTTTTTAACATTTTGGTGTTTCTGCCAATCGATCTTTCTTTTTTCTTCAACATATTCCAAAAAAATTACATTGTCACTGTAACCTTGCTATTGTTCCAGTGACAATATGCTTTTGCTAACATGTCACCAAACAGAGTAGAGCTGTTTTCAATTCATGAGGGAGCACAGTACAGTACAGCTGCACCTTTTTTCCCATGATGGGATCCTCTGATTTGAAGGCAAAACTTGGTTTTCTTTGTTGTCTAATGGGATATAAAATAAAGTTTTAAAAATGTATCTTTTAAATCTCAAATCAGTAAAAGAATCATTTGTTTCTGGAAGGAACTGAGGCTTATCAAGCAGTAAGGATTGGTATGGTGGGGGGTATCTGTGTGTGTGTATATCTATATATATTCATAGTTATTTGGTTTATGTCTCTTAACTTCTGTGCTAGTCTATATTCCTGAGAATGAAGCTTCTTTGCTGGTTAAATAGGAGGATTTAATTCAGACTGATACTCCCCAGGCAGTCCATACTGCATGGCAGTATTTATCAAGGGCTCCAATCCTTTACACGCTTCCAGTCTAATAGAGTATTGATTTAACCTCACTGGCTCTGCTTCTGCTCCTGGCTTGAGCTCTACTTGTAGAGGAGTTCACATTCTCTGCTTGGCCTGGTTGCTCTGAAGCCCATCCCCCAGAGGGATTACCACATTCAATACTGGATCTGGGATGTCATTCTCAGGTTCTTCCGAGGTCTGGTCCATTGCAGAACAGATTGAAGCCCTCTGTGCTGTTTCCTATGGGATGTATAACTTGTATAGATTCTTTTGGAAGTTTTTGAGCTTTTAACATGCACCCTGACAATGGAAAGGGGTGTTCTGGTGTGTATGTATATATATATAAGCTCATGAGATAGTTTAATATCTCCATTGTATGTTCTGTAGGTTGTCGATGGCTTTAAAGTGCATTTTCCCATTGCTCCAGCCATCAGTATTGTGACACTACTTACAGGCCCTTACTATTCATTATTACTGGACGTGTGGCTCTGCTGTCTATCAAGAACTCTATTGCTTTGTCCCCCAGTTTTATTGGAAGTACAGGATCTGCTGGGTATGCATTGATACTTTCCCCCAGTCTCTTTCAGTCATCAGAATCCTCCAGCACTGTAATGTTAACATCCTCTAATTGACCCTTCCTGCCTACAAAGAGCTCATTGATTCAAGCTCAAGGTGGGGGAGGCCTTTTGGACCCCAAAACCTCTGCCTATCCTTTTGTCCTCTCTGATAACAACCTCTTTTCTTCTGCAATAAAAAAGTGTTCATTATAGTCTGCATATCCCCCCTCCATTAGAGTCATGAGTCAGCAAAATATTATCTGGAAGTTGATACATTCCTTCTAGATTTTCTGGATTCTCTGAGAGTTAACAGATCAAATCACCAGGTCTGAAGTAATACATGAGACATTTACAAAGAGCTGGCAGACCCTCTGCCCCCACTGATTGTCTTAAAGGCACCTTTATCACTGGCTGAATACGTCCTCAAGTACAGCCTGCAACAGGACTAAAATTTTCATTTTCCACTGTTCAGTGTCAGTCCCTTGCCTCTCCCAGAGGGTGATCCTGGTTCTAAGGAGCAATAGAGGGATTTCCAAGGCAATGGGACTGGAATGAAAATCTTGTCTTTATTTGTCCCGTGCCCAATTCTTGAGATCAAATGCTGACCATTCCAAAACCAGGAGTGGGAATGACAGGCTTGTTTTGTTTCTTCCTTCTCATCTCCTCTATTTTTTGACATGGTATGTTTTTTTGACATGTATTCTTTGGGAATACATACTACTCAATCCATGCATCACACATGGAGTTGTTAGAATCTGATCATATATCTTCAATAGCCATGAAAGTTTTTCAACATAAAATTTGAAAGATTTGTTACTGCAGTATGTGCTTTTTTTTTTTTTTTTCAGATGAGGTAGATGAATGACAGATCTTTTTCAGATCTTGCCCCAACCTGGGTAAGGAGGCTTCATTTTAAGGGACCAAATGTATTTTCTATAGTAAATGACTGACTTAGTGACATCTTTCTTCTTCTGGCAATGAGATGAAGGGGATAATTTGTTATTAAGTGCTCTGCATGCCATTTGACTTAGGAGCAATCAGGAATGATGGGTTACAGATGACTCTGATTGAGGACTTGTTGATGTTTAAGATTGCATTCCCACAGGTAGGATGTTCCCCTCCTCCCCCTGGGTCTCTCCCCTGCACATACCTCAACATTCCTTCTCTGAGAACTAGAAAATGCTGGCTTTTTCTGTTATCACACTTCTGGAAATTTAGAGCTTGAAGAAAACATGATAAACAAGGGCTTGGATACAGATGTGACTTGCTGTATGCTGCATTCCTACCTTGGAGACTGCCACATATACTAACTAGCAATAATAAAATTCCCTTCCGTTAGAAGATTTATGGCAAAAATGACAGACATGCTGCAACTGTTTTGAACTAAATAATTCAAGAATGTTGTGATGAAACAGTGCTGAAATGTCTTAATTCTTCCATGTAATCATGTCCTGTCAATAGCAATGACCTAAGACTTATGGTTCTGGGTAGATGAAGGCATGCTTGTATTTTGGAGTTCTGTGTTAGCTGTAATTATCACTGCTGGTGATTATAAACTTATAACTTATTAACCCTGTGGTAATGCCCCAGGAAATCTTCTGTAGGATTTGTTGTGATGTTAATTATCTTTTCCCTGGATAAGTTTCTCTACTGCTTGGCAATGGCACTGGGCAGTGAATGTCTGTATTTGAAATACTTCCCATTCAGTCCTAATTTAGCAAAAACCAAACCACAGCTGAAGCGATTTAGGAAAACATTCTTAGCTAGATGCTTTTCTGTGGTGTAAAGTCTGCAAAATTAACTGGACTCTTGTTCCAATATCTGCTGATCTGAGACAGCACTGAAAACACCAACATTCCTCCTTTTATATCCCACAGTGGAAATGAGATCTGCCCTACACGGAGATATGGATCTGTGTGCAGTTCCTCTGACACTGGGATCTCCTGCAGGAGGCTGTTTGGTGCTTAGGCACCACTTGACACAAAGTGTGACCTCATAAATGGATCAGAAACAGAGCCATAAGGACTCTTGTGTCTGCTCCTTCAGATCCAGTTCTCTGGCCTTTCTAGCAGTGCTGCTCATTACCAGGTTATAGACTTTGGAGCTCATATGCTGAACTTGATCATCCTTTGCTCATCCCACATGTCCAATCCACGCAGAAATAGTCTTCCATCTACTTGGGGTGGTGTGAGCGGGCTGAAGTCCACAGTAAACTTTCCTGAAGCATTGGATAGTACGGCTGTGTCTTGTGTTCTGCTCCTCTGGGCAGATCCGATAGATCCTCCCCATCAGTGGCCCCTGTGGTGTTAATAATGGGGTCCTACCTTTGTGGTGCTTGAGACAAATTAGCCTTTAAATGCTCTGCATTATATTAATGAGAAGTCAAAGTGCATTTTAGAGTTTCTTGCCTGTCTGTTTTATTATATCAGTGGTGGTTAGGAGGCCAGATGAAAATTCTGATTTTAATGATGAGCTGCTTAACTTTTGACATTAACATTCTTCAGCTAAAAAGGGGAAATGTGTCCAAATCTGCTTTGCAGCTAACACCTCAAATTTAAGCCTCAATTTACCTTTCCCTTTTGAGGAGTTTGCTCAACACCTGCAGCCTGATTTTTCTAGTGCCATCAGTAAAAATCAAGTCTCATAAATCAAGCTGTAACTACATGCTTTTTATCTGTGAATTTTATTTGCAGTGAAAACAGGAGGCTTCAGGAGGTGAAACTGCTGTCATATGAGCTATCTTCACCTGCCTGGGGCAGCACACAGGGTATCCTGGTCGAGACAGAGCCTTGCTCTTGGAATTGATCTACAGACAGACTTCCAAGCTATGAACCTTCCACAATCTGTTGGCACACACTCGAGCTGCACTGAAAGATGGCGTGGTGCTTATGGCCTTTCCTTGGGATATTGGCATTTGGCCCTGCTTTGGCACAGATTTCTTATGGCTTGCAGGTGCATTGCTTGGACTTTGCGTGGGTTATTGTCAGTGAGTGATGTGTGAGTAGCCAAGGAGTGAACAACTCTTAATTATCTTGCAGAAAAGCTACAGCATGTGAAAACCTTTGCTGTTTATGTTCCATTATAGGCTTTTAAAGGTACAATCATGCTATTAAGTTTCCATATCTTCTTGATCCTAATATGTGGACAAGGCCTTTTTTTGGTGTTTTTTCCCCCATTTAAACAAGAGTTTTCTGTTGTTTCACAGAAGTGTCACAAGGACAGAGGCTTGAAAAGCTGCTGCTTGTGGGGGTTGAATGGGAGTATATCCCTCCCCTGGTACAACAAATGAGAGTAGGCTTGGACAGGGGTATTGCTCAGCCTCTCAGAATCCAGGGCCACAGTCTGCTGCATAGCTGGGCTTCAGCTTTCTGTAGTGCTTCTGCTGTTGAGGTGGGAAGCTGGAAAGGTTATGACTGGGAGAAGGCCATCTTCTAGTGTTTAACTAAGTTCCTGGTTCCAGAACATCCTGCCTTTTGAACTGCTGGAAAACTCAGAGCACTCTGGTTCCTGCTCTGAGGCAGCTCTGGTTGCTAAATTTTGAGTGGAGTAATTCAAGTTCGGGCTGTAATTCGGGTAGGGTTGTTTTCCAGCAGTTCACTTAGCTCTAAAGAGTGATAGGGCAGAGCCTTTCAGATTACTGGTCTAGTTTGTCACTGAAAACTGATAACATTTTATTCAAATACTTGGATTATATGTCTTGTGTCTAAATGAGGAATGTGTATATTGCTGATATTTTGAAAAATCTCATTGTTTTTAGAAACCTAGACCAAAAAGACTAATGCATTCTTCAAAGTAAGGACAAACTCCTGTGGACAATTTTTCAACACTTGACACCTTCCCAGCCAATTTACTTGTTCTCAGCAGAATAAATGGAAGTAGCTTTTCTCTAGCATGACTGCCGGCTATTTCACACAGCTACCTTGATGCTCTCTAAATGGAGCCCACAGAGAAATCATTGCAACATAGAAGAAGGGACTGAAGGTGCAGGGAGCTAAGTAGTTTGCAAACATGGAGTTAGTGAAACCCTATTTTGATCTCAGACAGGTATGTGAACTGGGTTTAGAGAACTCATTTAGTTATTAGTGAGTACATTGTCCCTGAGATCTGCTTACATGCATTCTTTGGACACACAGTAGATGTAAGAAATGGTCAGGTGAACTTATCTGCTGGCTCTGACTCTTGCCTGACAAGTATTAAGGAGTGGTCAGCCATGGGTGATTTTGAAGGAATTATTACAGCACTCCTTGCTAAAAGTTGCCTGCAGCAGCGCTATCAATTTTTGTCACGGTTTTTTCTAGATGTCTTTGGATAAAAAAGCTCTTGTTTTGTTTTTTGCCTTTGCAAATTGATGAGTGGTGCTAAACAATTACCTGAAGCCACAGAGAGGGTCTGAACTTGAAGGCATTCAGCCATTTGTTTTCTGTTCAGACACATGTGATTCCTTGGAATCTCAAACTGTTAGGTGTACAGAGTGAGGAGAGAGAGAAATCTCTTTGATGTATTTGCATACAGGCTAAAGGCAACAAGGTGATGTCAATGCAGGAAATGCAGTTGGTAATATGTTAATAGGAGTGAATATATTAGGTATGAGAGGTAGTTGTAGCTATTCTGCTCTACTTGAGAAAATTGTTGTGTTACTGGCTTAGGTATTCCTGAGAGCATGGAGATTTGTCTTTAGAGTCCCATGGTGATTACTTATCATTTTTACCAAGAATTATAAGCTGTAAATCTTACATTTAAGAAGAGAAACTTCTTGTTCAATCTCAAGAAAAGATCTC
Organism: Rhipidura dahli; assembly: GCA_013399225.1. Taxonomy (NCBI): domain Eukaryota; kingdom Metazoa; phylum Chordata; class Aves; order Passeriformes; family Rhipiduridae; genus Rhipidura; species Rhipidura dahli. Next base: position 306,689 of record VXAC01007863.1, read on the forward strand.
TTCCTGTGCATAAAGAACTCACAAGAGAAGGGCAACGAACAATTAGAAATGAACCTCTCTTTGAGGTTAAACCAAGAAGTAATTAATCTAATTGGAAGCAATAGAGGTCTCAGCTCAATATTAGGAGAAAACTTCTTCACTTTAAGCACAGACAGTATGTTGCCAACATACTCTGGCAGAAGAGTACTACACACAAAGGGGCAGAACTCACCCTATTTTATCGTATCTCTAGGCTGGACATACCCTGCATGTCTCTGTTTGGGATTTTTTGGTGGCTTTTTTTTTTTTTTTTTTTCTTTTAGAAACGGCATTATAAATGAAGACTTCTGGTTATTATGGTTTTGTTTTGCTGGGACAGAACAGTGCACTGAGATCCTTACAGGGCTTGCACAAAATTTTACTGCATGCCACAGTCAGACTTTCTTTCCTCTTGATTATTTGGTCTCTTATTCTCCTTTCTGCAGAGCATTCTCACTCACCATTAGGGAAGGAACATCCCCTTCTTTTCTAAAAAGGTAAATTAGATGCAGGGAAGAGTTCTGAAAATAGGCAAAACCTCTTTATTGTATTCACTTCTGCAATAAAATGTAAGCAAAAGTATTAAGCACATTTACTGTTTGCCATGTAGGAGTTGGGAGCGGTGACTTGTTGAGCTCCCTTCACTCTCTGTGATTCCCTTTATGGGTGAGATATGAGTCGGATGAGATGTGAGTTGGAGTGCTGTCCATCCTGTTTGGGCACACAGCTGATCCCACTAGTACAGTGTCCATCAAAATGCTCCTATCTCAGACAACGCAGCAGCTCGCTGCAGCCTGTACTCTGGCTGATAGATGTGTGGAACTGCACACCCCATAGTTCTGGGTAAATGGAGTGCTTGCTTTAAAGACAAAGTGCAGGGCCCGTGAACCTGTGCCTGTATGGTGTAAATAGTGTTCAGTTTCTAGTCTCTGTGAGACACCAGTTACAGTTTTGCTGTGGTCACAGTGGATAAATGAGGAATACCTTGAGTGTTCCTGAACTCTAGAGTTGAAGTGCTCGTATGGAGAAAAAAGAGTGTTTCACACATCCACTTTAATTTTGATAGATGATTAAAAAAAAGGCAGTCAGACCTTCTTATGTGGTTTTCTCAGGTGTGGGTTGAAGCAGCTAACATTTATACCCTGTGCTGGGAGCCTAGGTCCCAGAGAAGTTGACTGCAGATAACAACAAGTTTTTTAATAAAGAGATCACAAATTACTTAAGTTAGATAACTTAGACATATCCATGCTCTGATTTATCTTCCTGGTTCAAACCCAGCCTACTTGTGCTTATCCATTACCTGAACTCAGTTTTGCTATGAAAAGAGAAGGCACAACATTTGTACTGTTGAGTCTGTGTGTACACTGCCTTGTTTGTGCAGAGACACATCTCTGGATCAATGGTCACTGCAAGATTCCATGTGCACGTGGCTTCACAGGAGGTTTTGCAAGATGCTTCTTTTCTTTTCCTTTTTTAAAAATGCAAATCTTCTTTTGCTTTCTTTCAGGAATTCACTCCCAGCCTCTTCCTCCCTTTTAATCCAAAAGCCTTAACCATGTCTATCCAAATCACTTTTGTCCCAAAATGACAAGTCTGAGGTTCTTTACACTATTTATGTATGGTAGAGGAAGATTGTCAGTGCTCACTAGGAATGGTACAGTATGTTCCACAGTTGAGGATATTGGATATTTCTTTTCCCCCAGTGTGCCAATAAATTTGTTTTTCATGAAATGATATAATTATGGAAGAACCACGGGAGAAAGGGGCAATGTGGGTAGTGTGTGCACCCGCACTGTTCTGCTCTCTTGATCAGGGAGGGTGGATTCCAGAACAAGGGCCTAGAGGCTGGAAGAAAAGATCATCCACGTTTTAGGGAACTAGAAAAAGTGGCTTTTTAACCAACAGTATTATGATACGGAGACAAAACATATCTAAATAGATGGAGTCAAATGCTGGGGAAAGAAATTAACTACTCAAGTCCCATGACAGCAACTGGTAGTGGGAGAAAAGCCCTCAACTGCCTACAGATTTAGCTTAGACAGGAGACTGGCAGAAATTTTGATGTAGCAGTGGGAGGGGAATGAGCTGCTAAAACATCTTCTCAGTGAGGATGTGTGTGTAAAGGGGACAACAGGCTTGCTAAACCACTTATAAACGGAGCTAAATCACTTAATGCCACTGTGTTTACAGTGGTAGAAAGCTGGATTTGTTGAGCCAGCAGAGAAGGTCAATGCAAACCCTATTCTACCTCCACACTAACATATAAACATGAACTGATTTAATGATTAGATTTCTTCAGGAGGCAGGAACATCTTAAGTGCATTTGTGACCCCATGCTGTGGTTTAGGGCCTGACACCACTGAAGTTCTGCCCCAATTAACAGAAATCATACAATTTGCTGATATTACCCAGCCCTTGTGACTGTGAACTAGTCTGTCCTGTGTTGAGACTCTTTCCATTTAACAAGAATTGCCTCTGTCCAATTTATAAACCTGCCTGTTGAACTGGGTATTGGGATGGCTTCTTGGGCAGACTAACATCTCAGAGACTAAACAGCAGCTACCAGCATTATCTGTCTCTTCTCATGAGCCCAAAATCCATCCAAAAAAAAAAAAAAAAGCAAACAATTTCTGATGCTTTTTTAATGAACTGTCTCAGGGAGCGAGTGAGAGAAAAAAAAAGTTTGTTCCTAAGTTACACGGCAAAAAAATTGGCTATAGAGTTTCTTCTGGCTGTAGGATTTCTTTTGTGCTGGCTTCATAGTTTGTAATATCACCAGGATTGCACTCTGAACCTTTCTAGCTAATACTACAGCCTCTTAAACACAAACACTGAATCTGGAAACAGGCTTATTGCAAACACTCGGAGAGCAAAGAAGATAAACACAAGAAAATTGTTTCAGTATTTTGACAATCAAGTCTGAGAGCTTTTACACATTGACTCTTGACAGTTCAAGATGTCAGAATACTGGAAGTGAAGGGTAGTGACAGGAAGAAGCAAACAAAATAGGAACCCAACCCCCACAGCAAAATAATAATTAAAAGGCAGAGCATAGGGGAAAGATGTGATTTTTCCAAGGTGCTGAAATGAGAATAGAAGACTTTAGTTTGTGTGGTCAGGGTGCTCACGGGGCTTCATTAAGGCTTTTATGACTGCTGCTATTAAAAAACCAATGATGTGTCCACTAAAACTCAACATCAGCTGTTGAGTATCAACATGGGAGCTATAGAAGCATAACACTAATTTCTCCACATTTGCCTTTTCTTCTTTGTGTATAATCCCTAATTGCAATCTCTGGTTTTGGGTAGGTTTTTTGTGTGGTGACCTTCAGTTAGATGAAGGTTGATTTGTTCACACGATTAAAAAAGTGTATTAAAGTTTGACAAGTTGCAGTCCCTAAGAACTTCAGTGGTAACACCACCAAATGAAATATTTGGAATAATAATAATCCTCAGTAGCTTTTTCATCTTTATACCAGTTCATATGTTTGATTTTTTTCCCCAGAGGACATTTCCATGGCTGTTCTTCTGCACTCCATTTATATAAAAGAAAACTATATTTTCTTATTGAACAGTGTTCTGGTTGCATTCCTCATCTTTTCGTATCTCTGTGGTCATCTCTTCAATGAGATGCATAGTGTTGCTTTGTTTCTTCTCTGGTAGAAGACAAATGGGATTTTCAGCTTGTACCTACATGTTCTTGTATTTCTTACCTTGCAGTCTATGGGATTGAACCCAGTCGAGCAGAAAAGCTGTGGGTGGATGCTGACTTGACTTCCTCAGTACCTGCTTAGGTCTGTGTGACTTCCCACCACAGGGACACAAGGAAACAATAGAATTTCAAGTATTGAGAGGCTTAATGGTGTACCTTGGTCCTTATACATCCTCAGTTTCAGTCAGAGAGGTGTCCTTTCATTGTCCTTTTTTGAAGGTTCTTGGTACATTAGTAGAAACAAAAACTTATGCTAAATGTTCAACCTTCAGATGCCTTTAAACAAGAGAAGGTTAAATATACCTTTTTGAGCTTTGTAAGAGGTTTTCACGTGTGACTCTCATATGCACTTTTCCCAAGGGTAGACCTGAAGTTGCAGACCCGAGGGTGGGTCTGTGCATCTCACCTCTGTTCCTCAAACATGTGCATGCATGCACGTGTGAACACAAATGTACATGCTCTTGTTTGCCAGCCTCTCTGCTCTTAAAACGCCACATAACACAGGCCCACACTTGAATTCAGGAAGAATTTCTTCATGGAACATTGCTAAGTGTTGGAACAGACTGCCTGGGGAGGTGGTGGAGGTGCTCAAGGAATGGGTGGACGTGGCACTCAGTGCCATGCTCTGGTTGACAAGGCAGTGATTGGTCAAAGGTTGGACTCAACCTTAGAGGTCTTTCCCAACCTAAGTGGTTCTGTGACTTGGTAGGCTTTGGATTTGGGCTTGGCAGCACATAACAGTGTTTACTCAGAGCTGCTGATGACCCTGTGTGAAATTATGGGTCAGGTGAGGAAAATTGCTGAAGCTCAGATTACAGTAAAGGTTGCAGAATTGCTGCTGCCACTGCAGCAGTTTTCCTTTTTGCAGACTAAAAAAGGGAGCACTAAACACCTCCAGAAAATGGTGCTTAGCCTGGGTACTGGATCAGAGCATAGGGGTGCAATAGGAAGGATTTCTAACTGAATGGTTTGTTCTGCTGTCAAATCCAGACTGCTTCTCTAAAGCAGTCTTCTTTTGGGCATTTGGCATGAAGGAAGAAATTAAACATCAGCACAGTAGTATCCTTTCCTGTTAAATTTTACAGAATGTGGAGCTCTGTGTGGCAAAAGATAGTTTTTTCATTTGGGGGTGTAGAACTAGTTTTTAAAGTGAGCTCTGTGTCTTTACAAGAGCTCAGTACTGTTCATATGACAGTCCTCCTTGTAATAATATTTCCTCTTCTACTTCTCACTGTGTGGGAAGAGGGCTCTGCGTGCCATACTGATCATTAAATGGAGGTTGTGAACATGCTACTCAGAATGTTGCTGCTATTATAAGCAGTGACAAAACTAGGCATCAATGTGATGTCACGAGTTTCAATTAGTCATGCTGGTGAGTGACTTGCTAGAAGATGCTGTTTAATGGCCTCTGTAGAAGTCATCTTGGACCATTTCCTTATAGGTGGGTGACTCATGCTCAATATGAAGGGCTGCTGCCTAGTGGGCTTGTATTTCAGGGCTTGGAAATTGAGACAAATAAGGCAATTTTAAATGACTGGTATTCCTGATTTACATGCCCACAGATCACCTTGGAAATCGCAGTACCTCAGGGTCACCAGCCAGCAGTGAGTGTAACAGCACAGCAAGCAGTCTGGAGGATTGTAGGGGAGGCTTCCAATGTTCCAGAGCTGGTGAAGCTTAGCTGTAGAGAATGGGCCTCTTATGGTGCCAACATGATAAGACTCTCTTGTACATTGATAAAATAGTACCGTGTTTCTTCAGTCTCCTGAATTTAGTCTCACTATATTCTGCTCCTTCTTAAGGTTTCCCAGGATAGGTCTGAAGTGTGGGACCAACCTGCTCCTGCCTCCCTCTTAGGCTGCTTTTGTCATGGTAACAAGTGGTACACGATATTTATGTTACTCTTCTCTGTCGCTGGGCAACTAGACAGGGATGATGATTCCTAGAGTGTGGGAAGGGACACAGTGTTACCATCATCTAGCAGTAAGTGAGATAAATACCCTGTTGCTAATATCTACAAAGCATAAGGTTCTTCTGTGTGATTGAAACTAAACTGTGTGTTGGGGCAAGCACACTTATTGAGGTTATGCTGAATTTTCATGTACTGCTGCTTTAGAGTTTAAGGTAGCTCCAGTTGCCTTGGGTTATATGTTGTGTTTTGTTACCAGATAGAAAAGCCCTTGGGAGGCAGCAGGAGCAGCTGCTGCTCAGAGGAGAACAGAGCGATTCCTTGTTCAGCTATTATTCCTGGCATGGCTGAGATAGGGCAGGGAGAGAATTCTGCAGAGTCTGAGAGGTGGCTAAGAGGAGGAGGAAACCTTCACACTTCAGTAGATGCTGTTAGTGTTGCCCCAGTGGTGGGGAACTTCTGCCCATCCTCCTGTTTGAGGAGAGGCTGGGAAACATCTGTGCCTGATATTTCAGCTAGAGGAACCATAAAGCATGTGCTCACCCTGGGGATATTTGGAGGGGAGGAGGAAGTGGTATGAGTCTCCACAGTTAACATGTGGCACTGTTATCTACAGAAGTCCATTGGGCAAATAAAGACCATAAGATGAGGTCAGCAAGAAGTTAGTGGGACCATAGTGCCTGCTGTAGAAATGGAAAATCATGGGTGGGTAAAGGCCTAATTGTGTAAATTATCATCTGAGAATGCTAGAGAAGAATCCCAAAGGCTTGGAGGAGGGCAGTGTCATGGAATATTGCCTGCACATTTGTGTGTCCTGTCATTTGCATAGAGTAACAATTATTTGGGGATCCTAAGCAAGACATATTAGCATAATTATGCCAAATTTTGCTTTGGTTCTATAACACCTGTCACTTGAAACTTCACAAAGATTATCCTTTTTTTTTTTTTTTTTTTTTTTTTTAAATTCATCCTTCTTTTTTGGTTTGTTTCTGTGTAGACAGCTAAAATGAGATTCTGTTGGTTAGTTATACTGCAGCAGTCTTCAGCTGGCTCCTACTCCTCCTCTTCTTGTTCATCCATTTATAGTAATAGTGGAGGAGTTCTGTGCTTTTTATTTCTGCAAAAATCAAGCAAGCTTGTTGTTTTGAAATACAGCTGGGAAATACTACCTTAAATATGTGGCTAAGTCCTTAGAATAGATTAAGAGTCTGATGTTTCTAATAATAATAAATTAGTGAGACAGTATGTTTTCTGCTTGGTAACTGACTGGAAGGCAACAAGATTACTTTCAGTGTTTAGCTTCAAATATTAGTTTTCTCTTCCTTAAATTGCATTAGTTATATCTAATTATAGGTACAGTTTGTGGTAATCAATTTGAAGCATAACGATGTGAGTTCCCTCTCTCTATAAAGACTATATTTTGACTTGGAACATTAGAGGTATTTTGAATGCTATGTGATTTTCATTTATGATTTGATTACACAGGTAATTGAAATGTGACAGACTCTGATAACATTTTGTTGGAACAAATTGGTGAGTTCAACTTTTTTCTCAGATATATTTTTTTGCCTCCATAAAGGTGAAAGAAATGAGAGTTTTCAGTTGCTTGACAATACAGATACTTATGAGGAATTTAATCTTTTTGCACTGGGTCTTAATTTTTCTTTCACTGTCATGTCTATTGGATGGAAAAAGCCCCAAAAATAAACTTCAATTTCCCAAGCTAATAAATCCAGCAATGGATCCGTTGCTGCCCAATGACAGTAAACCCGAATTAAGTGTACTTTTGCAACTTAGGTGTAGCTTATAATGAACTTATGTCAACTCAAAACTGTGCCATTGCAATTGTGATATGGTAATGATATCTTTTCCTGGTTTTTAAAGCCAAGAATCCAACAAGGTTAGAAGGGAAAAAGGGATTTTACCTCTGTATTTATTTTAAGGATCCTTAGGTGCACCATGTCCAGGTTGAATGCACCTCCATGCACACTGCAATGCACACCCCACACAATAGATTGAGTATAACAATATAGGTCTTACCAATTAGCAGATCTATCCAAAATTCCCCAATGAGAGGCTTGAATGAGCCCCTCCTCCCCAAGGAACCTTCCCCTGGATGGTTCTACCTCAGTTTACAAAATGTGTTCTGGAGAGGACCTTGGAGTCTGGGGTACACTGATCTCTAACTACAAAGCTTCTAAAATGTTCAGTCTCCCAGCTTGACAAGTCCAAGAATGTAGGCTTAACAATAGAGACGTTATAAAAGGTATAAAAGGGGTATAAAATAAAAACGAAAATAATCATCATGGCATCGGTAGTAGTCACAAATAAGAAATCTAGTAATTCTTGATTGTGATGAACTGCAAACCTCTGCAGGCACCTACAGAGTGTTGTACAATATTTGGTAAGTGTCTGTAAACGCTGTTACTGCTTTTTCCCTCTGATGAAACAGAATGACCAAGCTTATGTGAAATGTCAGTTAAAATAAGTCCTTTTTACTTCCATCTTATGATGTCTCTGGGGACTGCTTGGGCTACTGCACACAAGTCAGCACACAAAACCTTAATTCAGAAATAAACGATTCAAAATAATTCAAATGCTATATATGCAGAAGATATTGCATGCAATTGGATTGTACCTAGCCAAATTTTTTGCCTTGAGTACCCTATTTTAGACTCCAGTCATGTAAATGTACACAGTTAGATTTACTTATGAGTACATTAACTGTTACTTAGCAATGAACCAAAATGTGTGCATAAATCCACTCAGCACTGGGACTTGAATATGTTGAAATAAATTGGTTTGTTGGAATGGGTAAAAACAAACAAAACCAGGCTGACCAGGAACTGTTGTTTCCCTTTGGTGGAGAATCTGAGAAAGAAGAGAGAGGGAGAGTAAAATGAGAGCTGTTATTTATCTGCTGATAAGAAAAACTTGACTCTGAAACTTCCCACAGAATACAAATATCCAATATATTAATTCAGGACTACTGTCTACATTATTATGGGTAGTGTTGAAATGTTTCACTGGGAGAGTGACTAAAGTCTAACTTCTATAATGTATTTACAGACTTGTGCATAGATATCTGCATAAATACATTCTACAAGCATGAGTGCCATGCCATATGTAATATTACAGGTATTCTTCTAATACCATGATTTGCAATCTTTTATTCCTTCTTCTGCTATTTGTAGATTGCTAGCATTTCTCCAAGGGAGATGTGAATCCCTATGTGTAGTAGATTTAAGCTCTCTAAAAGCAAGCTTGCTTTTCCTGGTGGTTTTTGGACTTGTCACATTTGCAGAGAGTCATAAAGTTGATACCAGCTTTGAATTATGTGTGAACATTTTGCTAGTGGCTTTATTCTTTTCAATTCATTAGCAGAAGTGTTTAAAAAACCCAGGGAAATAGTCCTGATAATGTTTTGGGGGAGTGCAACTCATTTGATTGTACCTAACTTGTTTTAGAGCTTCCTAGTGTTTCCCTATGTTCAAGGCTGTTGGTGTTGTTCTGGGCGAGTAGGCTCAGTGTGATGAAGTTGCAGAACAAGGTGGAAAGGCTGCCTTCAGCTACCTGTTGAAACAGGTGGGTTCTTTCTGAGGTTGTGTGTGCACCACCCATCGGTAGAGCAGAAGTTTGGCCGGCTCCTTCCATAAAGTGTCCTTCCAGTGCCACCTCTTGATAGGCTCACACGCTGGCTTAGCTTCGGAGTCTGAATCCCACGAGTGAGGAGGTCAGCACCCTCCTCTCCCAGAAACAGCCTCCATCCCGTGAGATGCCTGCTGTGCAAGCAGTGACCTCGCCTGGTGCCAGGGCTCCACATTTATTGCTTGCAAATACTGTTGGGCTCATAAAAAGGAGCAGTTGGCTGATGTGCTGCTGCTGGGTTTAAGGCATGTTGCTACAAAGGTTTGCACGTGTTTGGGTTTAGCCCAGTAAATAAAACGCTGTGCAGTAACATTTTCCAGCAGGTTTTTGTCAATTCAGTGTGTCTCGTTGCTTGGATTATAGTGCTGAGTGGTCAGCAGTTTTTACAGCTGATGTGAAAGGAGTCATTCTCTTTGTGCAGCAAGGGTTGCATAACCTCATGTGCTCTGAAAAGTAAAATCAAGCAGCGTGTCCTTTCAGGACTTCCTTCTTCCTGCTTCTCCCAAGATATCCACAGTGCTTCAGGTTTTAGGGAGAAGTACTTTCAGGTGGATAATGGCAGTACACATTCAGCTTCCTGAGACAGGATCCAAGAAGGAAAGGACAAAGTGATGTGGGTACCTAGAACCAATACTACAGATATTTTAGTTCATTCATTCTGCCTCAGTTTGACCCCTTTCTCCTTTCTTAGGCCCTCCAGCCCTTGCATGTGTGAGCATGCTTTGGCACAGCAGAGCCTCTCCTGTCAATTTTGACCTTTGGTCAGTTTGTTAACATCTCCTCTTTATGGGAGATAATATTGGTGGTTATGGTGCTATAATCAATAGCTCCCTTACCCTTTACTTTGTTACAGATTGTACTTAGAAGTGCTGAGAAAAGCCAGAGATGAAGAAACAGCTTCAGAGAACACTCCATAAAGATGTTCATCTAATCTAATAATATAGACTGAACAGAAGAAGAGAAATTGAAAAGTGCTATTCAAATATGAAACAATGCCAAAGAAAGCGTTTGTGTTTTGCAAGGATAATTAGGAAAGAAAACTGCTTGTAACTGCACATAATTAAATGTGAAAAGGGAGGTGGAAAACTTTATGTCAGCAGAGAAGGTGAAAAGCTAAATTTTTCTTTCAAGTTTACTCCTAATAAAGTTGTGGATTCCTGACTGCCAAGTGAGACCAAAAGTCCTGCTGCCAAACTCAGTAAAGGGCATTCTTACTCATTTTAACAGCAGGTACTTAAAGTTTAATTGTTTCAGTATCTCTGGTTGTTCTCCCTCCACATGTTTTGAAAGCCCTTCATAATGATTTTTGCATTGTGGCATGCACAAGCATCCTCACTTTCTCTTGGTGCCACTGGCAGGGGAGGATCCACTGGCAAGGCACAGGTTTCTAGGCATACTGAAAAGAATTAGTTTTCTCTGTAGTTTATTTTAAAGACGTTTCTCATTCTTCTTGAAAATCAAGATTATGCTCTGTAAGTTGCTCAGCTGACTGTCCTATTAAAGAAAAAAAAACAAAAAAAAAACCCAAAAAAAAACAAAAAAAAAAAAAAAAACCGCTTAGGTTTAGGTAAATATTACTAGGCCAGAAAGAACAGTTGGAACTGTTGAGGCTCTGGGCTTATCAATGGGATGTTGGCATGGGACACAAGAAACTGCACTACTTAAAATGTGGTGCTTTTATAGAACTGAATTCTTTTAGGGATCAACATGGAAGTAATTTCATTGTGTGTGGGTCAGCAAGAAGAGGTTTCTTGCAGCTCTCTGCATGGTGGTTTTGTCCAACTAGTTCAATATTTGGAGTTTTGTTGGCTCGCTTTTTGGGTGAAGCAAGCTATGTGTTTTTCACAGTAAAACAGTGGGCAGTAAGCCAATCTTCCTAAACTGTTGCTTAGGCAGCATGCCTGCTTTATAGCACTGCACTACATAGTAGTTTTATAGTCATCCTGTATTTGTTTCTACTAATTTTAGATATATTCTGAGTAGAGTGGAGTGTTTCTGAAGTACCCAAACCTGAGTGGTAGGTGTTTGTGACAAGACTTGAATTCGGAGTTCTTGAATTCTGAACCCCTTCAAGACTGGATTGAAATCTCAGTCCAGCTGAAGCTGATATAATTTCTTCCCAACTTTTCCTTTGAAACCAGCTTTTCCAGCCCTTCTGCTGTGTCCAGACTGTCAGAATATGCCCCTGTGTACAGTAGTTAATGCTCTACTCTTAGGATTATCTGCATTAAAACAACTAAAGGAGGTACTAAAACCAGGCTTTGATGTGCTGTCCCATTCAAATTTCTGGGAGAACTGACTTGATCCAGAAAAATTTCTGATTAGAGTTTGAGGGGGATATTTTTTGTCTCAGTTCCATCTGTTTTGCCTTTTGCATGAGGCTTGCACCTTTGACATGGCCAGCTGCCTGTGCCTATTGTAAAATCAACCTGACAAGTTTAGAGTCTGTGATGCCCTTTTTTGTAATTACATGCTGTTCTCTGAAACACAGCACAGCTGATCTTGGTCAAATGTGGTGGTTTGTTCCATGGCACATTTTGTAGGCAAGTGATTACAGGGCAAGTACTGTGTTGCAACTTGAAATGGGCAATAATACTAAAAATCATTAATGTGTAGTAATAACTCAGATACATGGAAACCTGCCTGAATGGCTTCTGTAATTTTGTGTCATGTATGTCTTTGCCTTTATAAATTTTTTCCATATAAGCCACAGAAAATTTTAACAGGATGTGGGAATCCCCCAAGGCCTCATATCACAGGCATACTTTCTGAAGTGTGACTTTGTTTTCCAGGAGATCATCTGCAAAGGTTCTCTTCTCTTAGTTTGATTAGAGGATGGGTGGAGAAGGGTGCATGGAGTGGTTAGAAGCATTCACCTTTACTGCCCTGCAGAGATGCACCCTGGGCTTGTGGCACAGGGAAAAAAGCTGCGATGGAAGAGCTGAGTTTTCTGAAATGTGGCATGGTTTAGTGTTAGATGGCAAGTAAGATTAAGTCATTATGTTTGATGATGATATTCTGATGCACTGGAAAATTGGCAATGGCACTGTAACAGGACTGACTGAACTTGAGTGTTGTTCTTGATGCGAGTTGATTCTTCTACTGTGAAAGCACGTGGCAAAAAAAAACATTATTAGTGCAAGTGGTACAGTGATTTTAGATGCAGTCAAAGCAGTAGGGAGTTTTAACTACTTTTGGGATAAGTGAAGCACTGCAGAGGTCATTTTCTCTGTTTATGCTCACATTGAGGCATGTTGGAGAACAGCTGGCAAAGAGCTGTAATACTGGAAAAGAGGTGCACCTTTCTTCCTTGCCCCAGGAGCTGACCCATCAGATTTCTGCTATGGGGACAGCAGATGGTCCCAACTGATACCACAGGAACCAGGGAGAGCTTTCAGTCACTAAGAGTCAAACTGATCCCTCCTACGATTGGTCACATCATCTAAGCTAACCATTCTCTTTCTGTGGCTGATGGAGTTTTTTCTTAGTGCAAAACACATCTGAAATGGATGAACTTAGTTGGCTTTTGGTGGCATCTCCTTTGTTCCTAATGGGGAGCTTTTAAGTCTCCCAGACAGGATAGTTCTATCTGACAGCAGTCAGGTGGTCCTCTGTTTAAAGAGGATGTGTATCAAAATTAACTGTTGGCTCCAGCAATTGCTGGGAAGAGGTGAGCAAAAACAGAGGGTGAATTAAATAAAAGATAACTTAATAATGCTTTTGCTTAGTTTCATAAGAACTTGATCACACTCTCCATTTGCATTTCCGTGTTGTCTGAGAATTGAGCAGTATTTACAGCTTATTCCATGCTGATTTATTTCATTATTACAAATAAGGAATTTCTGTAAGTCTCTATCACAGGTGAAGAAATCTAAACAAATTAAGCACATCTGCAAACAGAGCTGCTGGTGCATTTCTTATGAACAGATAGACAAATGTTAGGAAAAATATTCTCAGCTCTCTGCTGTGTCAATGTGTCAAATCTCATCAGGATTAACTTCGACCCCTGGGTATCTGCATATCTTTCTTCACAAACATTTACCATTTCCTGGCACTAGTCACCCTGTCCTTACCAACAGAGAGACCACTATGCTGAGATGAGTTACACAGATTGAGCAGAAACATTAGCACAGCAATTTGAAATGATTGATATGTGCAGTGCCTTGTCTGCAAAGCTAGTTAGTTTGCTACTTTTGACAAGGCAATTTAACAATAGAAAACTGTTGATAGTGATCAAAACAGATTGCTGTGTGGAGATGGTGGGTTTTTGAAATGGAATCTAAGCTTTGTAAGCCTGCTAGTTCTGCCAAAAGCTATTTACCTTAAGTTACCCAAGTTCTTAAATTACTTAAATGCTTTGGAAATGCTGCCTCTAAAAACGGCCTCCAGAGAATCACAAAACCTAGATTTCCTTTAATTGTCGCAAGGTAGGATTTGAAAAATTGCCCAAGTAGCAATAGGATTTGTGCAGTCATATAACTTTGAAGTCTGGCTCTAGAACTTCAAAGGCAGACTGAGCAAGTGAATTCCAAAGATACAGGAGTACACTTTGGTATTTCATCTCCAGATTTACTGTTTAAATTCAAGGATTTGCTGTACAAATAGAATGTTGTGCTGTCTGCTAGACTGACAGTTTCCTTCTGAAGATCACTGTGTTTTCCATGTGTTAGTCCTGAGCTGCATGGGGCCTCTGGTTGGCTTGTGCCGTTCTGATGTGGAACAGCAGAGCTCCTCCCTTGATGGGCATTTCCTCCTGCCAGGCTTCAGTTGCTCCTCATAGCTTTCCACACTCGTGCTATTCCTCACATCACAGGGCTGCTTGCACATTCCAGCCATACTTAGGCTGTTTCCTGAGCTTGATGCTGAAGGAGAAGTCTGAAGGGGTAAAAGGTAGGGGGGAGAGAGGCAGGAGCACTTGGAAGGACAAGGAATATGGTTTCATCGCCTTTGTTCTTCTTCATTTTAGTTTCACCAGGGATGTGAAGGTCATGTCCATTGGCCTGGGCAGTTTCTTCTTTGGATAAGCTCCAGCTTCTGTCATCTGCTGTGGGAAATGTGTAATGGCACTAGAACAGCATGAAGAAGGGATAGCAGCCCTGGTACTTGGCACTTCTCCATTTTTCTCAGCTATGTGGTGCTTCTGTCAACAAATGACTACACTTTTATCATTGTTGTTCAGCTTCAGGTCACTCCCATGATCTCATCTTGTACAAAACAGAAAAATCAAATTAGTTTGTCAAAAGAATTGAATTGATGAAATCCAGTTTATGACAGCAGTCTGGCTTCCTTAGAGCAGCAGCTCTCTTATCAGGATCACAGCCTGAGGAGCTCCACAGCCCCTTTGTTTTTATGGTAATCAGATTCTTTCATCCCAGAATCCAAAATGCTGTTGGAGCATATTTAATATTCTAGCCATTCCATGTGTCAAACAAATATTTGGGCTCTATCTAAGGTGGAAAACAAAATTGCATGTTTTTTTCCTCTTCCTCTGTTTGGCTGCCTGTCTTCACATGTAGGTGAAGGGATTTTCCTGAGCCCAAATACAGTGGGGAAAGGTGAAGTTCTATCTTTGGCAGACACAGGAAAAGCTAAATTTGTTAGCTGTGGCAGAGGCTTGCAGAACAAGTAAGGAGAACAGCAGATTCTGGATGTCACTTTATGACTGATGAAGATATGGGTGGTGCTGGAGGAATTTTCCAAAGCATCCAGAATTGACTGTGAGCCTCTTGCCATAAATTACTCTGGAGAACCCTACTTGCAAAGTGATTTTAAAAACCAGGCTGGATATAGAAGAGGAGCTGTGAATGTCAAGCATGATTTCTTGCCCAAAGCAAGATTGTCTCATGCAATATGGTGCAATCTATGTACCTGTCTTTTACAGACCTGATTATGAGAGTAACTGATATCTTCTTTTTTTTCCTTTTTTTGGAAATCCACCTAAAAACTGTCTTTAAAATCACAGCCCTCCTTATTCACATAGCAAGATAAGAGACAATGTGCAGACAATATGCCATAGATTATTTTGCTGGGTGATAAGGAAAAGCAAGATGTTCAGAAGACATATTATTTAATTTTTAAAAAGGTAGTTATATATATAAATCTTTCCTCATAAATTCTCCCTGAATGGTCCTAGTTGGAAATTTATCACGTTAGAAGCATTTTAGTTTCACAATTCATTTTTTCCTACTTTACATCTTTAAGTTGAAGATTGATGCCTGATTAAAACATTTCTCCCACACCAGAGAAATTTCCAATTAAAAAAAAAAATCCTCAGCAGAAAGGAACATGTCAAGTGAGAGAAATCACAGCTGCCTGCTCTGTGGATTTTCTACCAGATACTGACACCTGAGCTCTTTGTAGACTACAAGAATAATTACAGTGCATTTGCATAGGCTGGTGCTGAGTTCCTGCAAAAGAAATCCAGGAAAGGATTAGCATGCTTATTCACACACCTTGCATGTTATACGCTGGATTCTTGAACTAATTGTCTCCTCTCCACCCCCACCACATCCCCCACCTCCCAATTGTATTGTTGTATAATGTTTCTAGCTTGAAAGTTTCAGATAGAAACTGACTATATTGGAATTTGTGGAGGGAACCAAGCAGAAACAAAATCAGTTTCCTAAGTAAATATTGGCTCTGCCTGACTTTTTTAAAGTGCTCTTTGAGAGCAGGACCTGTGTATCTCACAATCTAAACAGTATTTTCAGCTAGCTGAGGCCAGTCACGATTCTCCAGCTAGGATCAAACATCACCCTACAGTTTGGGGTGAGTGTTTTTTGTTTTTCTTTTTTGCTAAAATGATGACAACAAACACTCACTGACATCCAGCCCCTGAATACTCAGTACTCAAAGAAAGCACATTCAACACAGGACCTACAGGAACAAGACACTTGTCCTACCCACTGTTCCTGCCATTCCATTTCAGGGGTTCTTCTCTTTCCCTGGGGACAATATTCTGCCACTGGTGACGGGGAAAGATTTTCCTGCGAAGGGAAAATCAAGGGGAGATGCAACTGTTTGCAGGTTTATGTAAGGCTGCTGCGCTGATAGGACAAGCAGTGATAAGGCTGAACTTCAGAAAGGGTGATTTAGATACGATGTGTGAGGTGAAACAGCATAGCAATAGGAGTGGTGAGAGCTTGTGCTGCCTGGGTGTGATGCAGAGTCTCAGGCAGCAGAGACACTGTAGGAAAAGCCTGGACGCGCTTGTGCAGAGGATAAAGATGACTCCAGGCATCTTTCTAAGGTGCTGTCCTGTGTCTCTGCCTTTCTGGGCCTTCAAGGAGACCATGCCCTCTCAGAATTATTTATTTATTAGGGCAGAGTGCTAGTGGGAGCACACAAGGGCCTGTGCTTTCTTTCCAGTTTTACTGCTAACCTGATGCATGACTTCTTGACCCTGCTGATCAAGGAGATGGCAAGAATATTCTGGTTTGAATCTTTGTGTCTTTGTTACAGGGACAGGACACTGCATGCTCCCTCAATTGTTAGAAATGCCCCATCTTTTTATGGTCACCACTTATTTCAGTAAACAGCTGCTGTGCTTGAAGCAGTTCTCCAAGCTTATGCGCACTGCATTTCAGAAAAAAAAAAAAAGATTTTGAAATAAATTTTTAGCTATTTATATTATTATAGTGTCTACTGTATTCCTTTTATTTTTTGCAATTTATTTCTGGGTACTAAAACTGCCTTGTTACTTTGCTTAAGAGGCAACACAAAATAAATAAATGAATAAATTATTTACCCAGCTTTGGTGTGAATCACACCCCTTTCACTGTGAAGTTATGCATTGCAGAAGTTATTTTTGATCCTGCAAATTGAAGGGGTTTTTGGATTATGGACTAGTCTTTTGGAAGTGCTCGTAGCTCCTCTCGCTCAGAACAAGGGGGAAGAGCTCCCCCAACGAGAACAAAGGGAGCTGTGAGGTGCTGAGCGGGTTTGAAACCTCATCCATACAGCTTTAGAGTGTGCATTTTGTTAAGGATTCTCTCTGAAGGTTCCAGTAGAAAGACTTGGTTTCAGCAGGCAATAACACCAAGGGATTTGAATTGATGCTTATTTTTCCTCAGCTGGGCAAACTAGGGCATGCTGGAAAGTATGACTCCAAGAATCCAGGACTTGAAGAACAGTTTTGTTTCCAGCCTGAAAAATTACCACTGCTGCTTGGTATAGGTCTGCTGCATTCACACCTATTTTTAAGCTCCAGCTTTCCACATATTTATATTTCTCCCTCAGTATTTGAACTCTGACAAGACAAGGTCTTTGCCTGCTTTTTTACAAGTGAACTCTACCTTCAGCTCCTGGTCTCTCTCATTTCAGGACTTTTTTCCTCACAGAAACTCTTGGGGCTGACTTTTCAGAAATACTGATCTCTTCACTCTGCTTTCCCACCAACAAAATCTTGTGCTGAGGCAATAAATGCTTTTCAACACTTACTTTCCTGTGAGAAAGTTGAATGGTTGCAGTTTAAAGCAGATATCTGCATTTCTTTGTTGCCTGTTAATGTCACAGTATCAAAGTGCTTCAGTACAGACTCTCCTATCTCTGAAAAGCAGAAAAGTACTTCTATATCTAGTTTGCAGAAGAGATGTAGTACAGACATGGTACTGCATGACATTTTACCTAAGCAGAAGTAAGTAATATCAATATGGTCCATATTAAACAACTTATAATGAAAGCGTAAATCTAAGATTGTTGGGTAGGGGCTTGGATGAGTTAGTCCTTGGCTCTGCCTGTATGACATTTTCATCAAACAAAGCTAAAATCCTTACTGATCAAATCTACAGATGACATTAAGCCTAAAGGAATAGCAAATAAAAAAGAAGTGGAAATCATTGCAGTCTGCACACAGCTTATTCCAACTCTGCCAACCTTGTGCATTCCAGCACGGTCGTGTGAGAAGGTGCAGAATGCTCCCTGTATGTGCACAGGTGCTGGCTCTGTCCTGGGACACCACATCTCCAGAGAGGAGCTAGGGGCTCTGCTGGCTGATGAATGGGGTATTGAATGATGGATGCCTTGTAGTGCATATGAGTCAGGACACTTACATGAATTGCAAATGCATAAAGAACAATTGTACCATAGGGGTGGAATGTTTATATCGTGCTTTGTTGTTGTTAGGATCACTGCCAGAATGCATCTTTGATTTTTGTGTTGGTAGATGAAGAATCAGTGAGAAAATTAAGAGGGGAACTGTGAGGGAGGTAATAGAGAACCTGAAAACAGAGCTATTGTTTAAAAGCATACTTGGTTATGTATTATATTTGCTCAAAGAAAACCTGGATCAATTTGATCACAGTCTGACAAAGTGTCTTTGAATGTTTGAGAAATACAGTAACAGGTGCCCAGCCTTCAAGCGAGGGAACAACAACACAGAGTAATGAAAAGCTGAAAGAGCTGCTTCATTTTGAATGATCAAAATAATTAATGACTGAAATATTCAAGCATCATTACAGTTTCACTCCACACTGAAGATCAAATAAGGAACCTCTGCTAGTGTGTGTCATACCAGAATTGAAATTAGAAGGTGGAATTGGTTCTAGATGGATGTAACATCTGACTTTTGGGCCAGTACTTAACAAGTTGCCCCCAAGGCTGGGGCTGCTGGATTTTATTTTCATTCCTTTTTTTTTTTTTTTTTTTTAAGCCTTCTGGATGTAAAATGCAGCATACTAGCATGTAGTAATGTAAAATCCAGCCTTACAAAACTCGACCTATCTTAGTTCCCTCACGACTAGAGGCTGCTATGGTCTGCCATATCTACTTCTTAAGACACCAGTGTAACAGCAAGGAAACTAGGAAGCATCTCATTTCTGCAGTGTAACCCTCTTTACCTCTGTACTAGGCTTGGGTGATTGCAGTGTGAGTGGCTTGGTGTACCATCCTCTTCCCTCTTCGTTCACACCTGCTTTTCTCAAGATTCATTCAAACCCAAAGAGTAAAATATCACCTCTAATGCTTATTTCATTACATCTAGCACTGAAGTCACCAATTTCAATAAAATATATCCAGAAGGGCACTGTGTCATTTTCCTGAACACTGCAGGAGACATATTAAAATGTATATGCTAATTGAATGTAGGGAAGCAGGATTTGAAGGTTATGAGCTCTCTCTTACTTTTCCTCACTATTCAGTATTTCCAGTATTTTCATGTCTGTTTGCCGCCAACTTCTTTTTTATATGAGGTAATCATATTCAGCATCAGATGGTAGGATAGCAATAATAATAATAAGACTTTTTGAATATTTTAAACGGCATGGCATATATCCATGCTCAAAAAATTCTTTGAATATGACTATGATCTCATTTCCTTCCTGTTCTTTCACCATCACACATGCACTGATGGGAGGGACAGTCACTGCCAAGTTCTGAATCGCATGAGATCCAAGGGGTATTTTCACTTCTTTCATCAGCCAGGCTGAAGTGTTCATTGCAACCACAGTAAGGTCCAATAATGTGCACATTGATGAGAAAACTGCAGAGCAAACAGAAGTACGACAGCCTTTTGTGTTTGAGATTCAGCAAGCACACAAAGCTGAAAGCGTCTCTTCTGCTTTGACATCATCTACAGGTTCAATCTACAATATGCTGATTCTATCATAATACAGAAAATTGGTTAATTCCCTCTGGAAATTTACAAAAAAAATAATTCTCCCCTTGAACTGCTCTTGCTTCTTCCTTTGATTGGATGATGCTATCGCCTTCATTCTTAAGTGGGGGACAAAGACAGCGTTTATATAGCCAAGTATGTGCATTTATATGAAATCTGAACACTTTATGCACATACTTCACACTTTCTCCAAAAATATTGGCAAGTGAAGATGATTAATCAAACTTCTTTCCAAGTTACTAGGACCTGTGCACAAATTATATCACTTCCAAGTTATCAAATCACTTGAAATTTCTTCCGCCTTTGCTAAAATTTTTTTCCCTCTCCACAACTTGGTAACTTCTTTTCTTTTGAGTGTTGTCCTCATCCAGGATATCCAGTTCAGCACTGGACTTGCAGGTCACCATGTCAGCAGATAATTTTATTATCCTGGCAGAGGCCATTTTTCTAGATCCATTTCATTCATTCATGTAGGGAAGACAAGAAAGCTTGGCAATAGCAAAAAACCCCTAATTTGCAGTTTACATGTTTCTGCAGCACACAAACTAGCCAGAATTTAGGATTAAGGCAGACATTGTTTTGGCAGGGAATGTAATTAAGCACCAACACAACTTGACTGTCATGTGGATGAGCTCTAAACTTCATAAAGTAGCTGCTGAGGATCCGACAGACATCATGAGCTTCTCTGGTACTTAGGAGGTGGGGGCCATAGTTGGTGGCACAAAAAAAGACCAGATGAAGGAGATGGTGATCACTTTCTTCCAGCTTCCTAATTTCAGACACTGCATTTCCTGAATTTTTGTGTGTTTATAGGTAATGTGCATTGGGAAGTCACGTGGCTCTGCTGTCAATGCCTAGTGAGACAAACCAAGTTTAATGGGATGCAACTTCTATTTTCCATGTGCGCCCCTGTGAAACTTTAAAGCGTTGTTGTGTTCTCCTTCTGAATTTTATTATGGGTGAAATTCATGTCTGATGAAAGTTCTCAAAATCATGTCAGCTGCTTGCCTTATGACAGAAGTTAGCACATACTGAGTCTTGGACTAGGAGTGAGCATGTAGGGCTGGAAAAGAGCCTTCTGGGAGGTGATCTAGTAGGGCTGCCTTGCCAAGTGTGTCTTTCCCCAAAAAGCATTCTTAAAAATGCCAGGCTGTCTGTGTAATGTGTAGAAAATACACACCTTGATAACAACCAGTTACAAGAATTGTAGACTCATAGTAGACTGGTGGTGATCTCATATTTTTTGTCTGTTAATGTTCTCTTCTATCAGTACTGGTTGTGGTAGAAAACACGGATACAGAGATGCACAGTTTTGTAAAATACCTCTGCAGACTTTGAGGCATGTTGGCAACTACTGGAATACCATACACATGCTGCTTCCTAAGCTTGGAAGGCTTTGTGAGAAACTCCCTGCAGCAGAGAGTTTCTTACTGAGTCGTGTGATTTCTGCTTCCTGTTGAGATTTACTGACCTGCTTAGTTTCTCATAAAACATAGAAAGAAGGAATCTACTGTGTAAAATATTTACTTTCTTTTTTCTCTTTTAAAAATCTATTTATTTATTTGCAAGAAGCCATTTTATGAGCAATTAGGGCTTTTTATTTGCCCCAGAGTAATATTTTTGTTTCTGATTTGGCATATCTTTATTAGGCTAAATAAAAAAGATCTGCTTAATTTCCAGAAGACTGAAGAAAAATAATGTGCCTGCCAAAGACATACCGTGTTCATAGCCAGGCACTTAGGTCCAAGTTCAGCAAAAGTGCAGGGAGGAAGGGCTGGCTTTGGCCAGAGAACTGCCATAACCTTTGCACTGCCTTCCTTGCTTATTCTAGTTTTTGGGAAAATCATGCTAATGATCTGTGACAAAGCCAGGATGTAGTGGAAGCAAGCTGCATCTAGATTTTTGAGGGGGAGAGGAGAGCACCTACTGCCTCTACAAGCAATATTTCTGATACCAGGAACAAGAATAGCTGGTCTGGACTTCGATTTCCTCTTAGTCCCGTAAGAACTCACCAGCCTCCTCCTGTGGCTGGCACAGACATGGCTTAAGCCACTTTGTGGTCTCCTGAGAAACTGTGTAATGTATCTGCAAGGAAAACCAGATAAAATACACAGCTGCTCAGCCCCCAGGGAAAGGGAAATGGGGCTGAGAATCAGGATGGTGGGCTTTTCTCTCAGATTTTCTTCTTCTGAATGCAACAGTCTGGCATTTCTGCTTCCCCAAAAGGGGAGGAATATGCTCTGAGCTAGCTAGAGAGCTAAGCAGATAGAAATACAATGAATGAGAGAATTTAGAAATATCTCAGTTACTTGCATTAATCTGGATTTTTTTTTTTTCATTTAGTAATGGTCTCAACAGAACAGAGCTTTTAGAAGCAGTTAAAGAATATTAACAAAATCAAGATTTAGTTTAGCACTGAACTCCCTACAAATGTACAAATCAAAAGAACTATTGTTTTGATCTTTCATAAATATTAAAAACTAATTTTTTGCAAATTACTTCCCTTTTATATTTTGGATACTTTTTTTTTTTTTT
>VXAC01007863.1:329129-349672 GCA_013399225.1 Rhipidura dahli
TTTTTTTAATGAAGCAACTAAGCAACCTCTCATTCATAGGGGAAACAATCTAAAAATGTTGTATAAGATTCTTGCCTGTAAAGTGGCTTACCATCATTTGGTATAACATATTCCAGACAGCTTGATACCAGCCAAATTAATTTATGATTCTGTTACTCATTGCAGGTGAGTAAAAGAATCCTTCTTGTTTTTTAATTCTGTAACTTAATAGAAAAACAGCAAACTGGAGCATGGCCTGTTATAAGAACACACTTCCTAAATAACCTCACTCTTAATTTGACATTACATAACAATGATGCACTTACAGTTTTGGGTTAGAATATTACCATACATCCTGATTTCAGGATTGATAGAGTTTTCTTTTTAGCGCAAGAGCTTATAAAAACAAAACTACTTTATTGAACATAACAGCCTTGAATATCTATTAGGTAGAAAACTGCACCAACTTAAAATTAGACAAGATAGAAT
Organism: Rhipidura dahli; assembly: GCA_013399225.1. NCBI lineage: Eukaryota > Metazoa > Chordata > Aves > Passeriformes > Rhipiduridae > Rhipidura > Rhipidura dahli. Next base: position 329,598 of record VXAC01007863.1, read on the forward strand.
AGGATATGTGAAGTTCTGTTTGTGTATGCCTTTTGAAGTGGATATATATTACATTAATCTATTAAAACAAACAAAAAAGGAAATATCATAATAATCTCTTTATAAACCCTTTGGGAGGTCCAGGGTATGGAAGAAATTATTTACTTATTTTGAGTTGCTACTTTCTGTTATGACAGAGGAAAGGGAATAAAGATGAACTTTAAATTCCTGATGGATGATCCTTGTTGCAAAGTATCACAGTAACCTCTTGTTTGCTCAACAGTCCAGCATTTCGGTCTTGCTGACACATTGCACATGTTGCATTCAGCAGCTGTAACAACTTTCTGTTGTCCCTTTTGATACAACACATCTCTTGATCCTTTAATTAACCCTGATATGTCCAGTAAATGAGAGATCACAGCTTTTACCAGTCAGTCCAAAATAACATGAATTGGAGAGAAGATTGTATTGCTTTGACTACCTTATATGTTTGGTTTTTTAGATGAGAAACCACTGGAAAAAGGCAAAATAGGAATAATAAAGAATAGTATTAATGTTAGGGAATGAACTGGGAAAACAGTACAGATACAATTTAAAGAGTTTAAGAAAAGTTAAAAGAGAGGGATGGTTTTTCTGGTGATTAGCAGTGGCATCTTAGTAACAAGGAGCCAAAACTTCTGTTGGCTCACAAAGCAAGTGAAAATGAGAAATGTTAAAATAAAGAGATGAAAAAATCCCATATGTCTGTGTGATCCTGATGAACCTTGAAGACACAGTTTTGGTAATCTGGTGCCAATTCTGCCAGCAATAATTCAATAGGAGCCTCTTAGTAATTAAATATCCTTTTTAACACCAGTAATAATTTCTGTGTATGCTTAAGCAATAAACTAATTTCTGACTCCACTCCCTTATAATTAAGCCTAATGAGTTGAGTTGTCTTTAATGTCAGATAGGCCTGAATATTGAAACTACAAGGAAAAGAGATAAAACAAGAAACTTTTGCAGGGATAGTGCAGAGATAATGTGACATGCTCTTTCTTTAAAACAGAAATATCTGCAAGTGAGCAAAACATGTATTTATCCAAACAAAATATGTCAATGGAAAACTTGAGTTGCATTTTAGCCGGTTCTCTCTCTCCATCCCATTTATAGAGGCTTGTTACAAATTTATCTAAGTTTAAAAAATATTTTTATTATGCATTCCTAATCTCTTTTTAGCTCTCTTTCCCATATTATTTCTGAAACTGTTGTAATGGGAAAGTACTAAGTAATGAGCTGGATTTCCAAAGCTCTCTGTTTGCCATTCAGCAAGAGATGAAGCAGTATTAGGGCCAGCAAAAAACTCCAGGGTAAGGACTAAGAAAACTATTCCTTCTCATTCAGTTTTGTGAACTTGTTAAAAATAATAATAATTACCAAATAAAAAAAATACCCTAGACAGAATCTCATAGCAAAAAAAAAAAAAAAAAAAGTTACATTACTCCAAGTTATTACTTCTATTAGCATTCCAAACAGTCAGTGGTGTCAAGAGGCATTTCATTCAATCCTGACAGGTTCCTACATGTGTGTAATACAAGCAGTAGGTGAAAGTGGTTGAGGGATGAAGAAGGGATGCTTGATCCAGTAGATTCATCTTGTGCTATAAGTACCTGCTGTAAGGAGGAGGAAATACAAAGATACGATGGGTCTGCCTCCATGCCTTTGATTGCTGATCTCAGTGGAGTCTGATTTGGAATCTCATCTTTGTCTGGAATGCCTGGCCTTTGGCTCTGTTGCTCATGCAAATATGCTGGGGCCTGCATCAAAATCTCAGCTGGAATAAACTGATGTCAGTGGGCTTTGGTACAGATCGGTGTAGCCCCATAAGACTGACAAGTCTGAAAAGAGCTGAATCCTTCTGCAGGTTTCATGTGCCTACATGCACAGTTTAATGGCTATTTAGTGTCTTTAAAATGTCTGATATTTGCCAGTATTTCCTTTTCAGAAAATTCCTTTAGATGGCACTTGGGCTGCCTTAAAAAAAAAAAACCCAAACAACTAACTCAAGTCCCTTAAGCAATCCCTGCTAAATGAAAATGTTCAGCCATTTCAATCTCGATGGGAGATTTTTGTCTGAGACAGAATTTAATGTGGTGCTCATTCACATCTGTAGGAATATGTTTAAAAAATCAGAATGACCCAATGTACTAAAATGAAGCACATAAATCATATTATGGCATTAATCAGATTGCCATATGCAGTTGCCAGCCTCTGCTTAATTTGCCTGGGATATATCAAAACATAATGCATCAAGTGAAAGGTATTTTTAAATGGGCTGAAAGTACCATATACTCCATCACCATTTCTATTTTTTTTATTACCATTTCTATTTTTTTTACTAATGATCAAATGGAAAAAGCTCATTTGCAGTGATGACGACTTGAAAACTTGGCAGTCGTGTTTTTGTGTTCCTCATGAAATAAAAAATGTGAGAGAGTACCTGTGCCTCAGAAATGGCACGGGTCTGTGCCCATACATAAGAGTGTGTTCATATTCACATCGTTTACATAATCCCTGTAAGGGCTTTTTTACAAATGGGGAGATGGAAAATGTCTTGAGTGATGCTTCTCTGGATATCCCCTGTACTTTCAGTGAATTATTTAAAGGCCCAGTGAATCAGGTACTGTATAAGGAAAAGTGACTCTGATTTTTCCATCCTTTATGCATATGGGATTGAGCATTTAGTTTTCATAACTCAGACCGAAAGCAGCTGAATAGCAAGTGGCTGTATGATTTTAAAGGTCTTTTAATAAGGCTTTCCCTTTTTCCATTCTGCATAATACTGTCTCCAATCAAGATTTGGCTGGTTTTTCACCATTCTCATCAGAGTTTCTCTGTCTTTTTTTTTTTAAAGAGTGTTTTCAAATGGAATCAACTCATTGTGGTTTTTAGTTCCTTCTGAGTTTGACATTCCTAATTGAAAATCTAAAAGTGTCAGTGTCACTACCATGCTGGAAATTGATATAATGCATGCTAATGAAGACTTCAAAGGAGGAACTGTTTTATTATTTTAATTCAAAAATGACAGATATGTTTTCTTGAGTCAAGCCTAAAAGGCAATTTTTGAGGTAGATCAGTTCAGGGAAGAAGCAGAAGGAGATAATAATTTGTGATGTGAGCAAAGCTGTTTCTTGCCATCCTTCTTCCTGATCTCTGGCAAACTTAGGTACCTTTTTGAAGAGCTTACATGGACTGATTGAAAGTTTCTGTATTGGTTGTACACAATCTTTTTCCTGTCTTCATGTTTTGTGGAAATAGGTTTGAAAGTGGCAGCATTGTAAACAAATCACAAACACTGAGTAAAATGTAAAAATGAACTACTGAGTTTAAGTGACAATTGTAATAAAATGCCTAACTGTGGGAAGAAAGATAAAGTTACTTACAGATACACTTTGGTCTCTGCCTCAGAACTGCTGATGTAAATTTTGAAGGGATGAAGTAAAACTGAGGTTTTTTTTTTCTTTTCCCTCAACCACTGTCATCATTGCCCTTGTTTAGGATAACATTTCCTTTTACTGCTGTTCATTGCTGCCAGTGCTTTTGATATAACTACTTCAGAGCCCCATGTTCCTGAGCCTTCCACTTCAAGCCATTTACTTCTATGATCTGCAAATTTTTAGATGCCTGATGAATGGCTGTTAGTATGGAATGGGAAAGAAAAGGCACAAAGGGGCTGCATTTGGACTTCTCAGTTCACCTCAGGCTTCAGCAGCATCTTTTCAAAAGGCTGCTTCGTAAAGGAGATGGTCAGCTGTGTGCAAGACAGTAAATGGTTTTCCTGTTTTATGGGGAGGTCACCTCTCATTTTGGCTTAGCTGAAGCTGTACTTGCAGAGCAGAAGGGCCAGATTTGGCTCAGTTTCTGGCCCTCCCATCCTTGCCCATCTGATCTCTGCAGCTTTCTCCCTGTGCTGCATCTGCAAAGCACTATCTTGCTCTGTGTTAAGTGATGTATTTCTCAGCTGTGTAAGTGGGCTCATAACTGAAACTTGAGGCTTTTTTATCTTTGAATCGGGCTTTGCAGCATAGAATTAATTGCTGCATGCATTTTTCAGTGACAAAAGGTTAGGAGTTTACATTCTGTGTATGCTTTTCCCTCTCATGTTCTGCAGCTCACTCCATATTGCATTTGCCAAAAAGGTTTCCATAGTTTTGCTATATTTTTCTAGTCCAAGGCACTCCTTTAGGATGAGTTTTCTTCTCAGTATTCTTGCATGCCTTTTGCAAGAGCTGTGCAGGGGAGGTGATAGACTCCTGTTCCAGCCACAGCCTGAGCTTCTCCAACTTGAATTTCAGAGCTGAAAACCAGCCTTGCATTGCTGATAACTTTATAGTTCCATTTCAGTTGCTGCAACTGAAAAAGGTATTGTGTTTTGGATTTTTGGTGTCCCCCATTGAAGAAACCAGTCACCCAGCCTCTAGAGACTAGAGGGGAAAATGCAGGAAACAAAACTATAGACCTCTGTGGTGACTTTCAGGGCTAAACAGAATTTTGGTCTTAGAAATTGCTTTTCTTTTCCTCAGCAGAGCTGTGTGCAGAGCAGGCTACATTCCCCTCCCGCTCTGTGCAGCATTCTCTGCTTGTCAGTGGTATAGGTAACATTCAGCTTGTCCTTTGCTTGATGTTGCTGGTGCTGCAGTAAGCTTTCATATGTGTGCATTCTTGCAAATATATGTCCTTCATCTGGCTCTATTCCTTCTAGTTTTTAAGTGCATGTGCCACATTAAAGACATTGGTGGAATTATCTGCTGGGAGATGACACTCTGAGCTGAAAAAGTGAATGATAAGTAATGAGGGAAGTGGAAAGTAATGTATAAATGCAGAAGTTTTATTCTCTGAAAATTACTGTAGCATCGAAGCCCCTAGATGAGTAAAAACAATGTGCCAACATTTCATCACAGGCTCTCATCAAAACTTCAAATAGAATTTTTACATCCATACACTATCATGAAGTATTTATAATTATTGTGCCAGGAAATCTAGCTGGTGATTCTCAGAAATCAAAGGATGAAAAATAAAAGACACATAAATGAATAAATAATTACAGATTCTCTCTGTGCATTCTCTAAACCTAGAATGTCAAAGTTTTTCTGTAGCAGGGGATGACTGACATTTTCAATTGAGCTCCCTGGGAGAGAAATACGAAATGTGCCAGTGGAGGAGGGAAGGCTTCACTGTACAGCATTCCTAGTGAAATCAGTAAGAATGCTAGCTGTACAGCTTAATGCCCTGACAGTTAGGGGTAAGTATCTTTTTTCAGATATTTAGGCATTTGATAAATTGGCAACAGTTTAGTATCTGAATATCTCTCAGGATGTGGCCCTTGTGCATGTGAATTTTGAGATTTTCCTGCAGCACATAAACATTGTGATACGCACAGAACACTGCTGCAGAGGGAATTGCTTTGAGGGCTTGCACCTTCTTCATTAGGATCATAGAATCATAGAATGGTTTGAGTTGGAAGGGACCTTAAAAATCATCTACTTCATGGCCAGGGACAACTTCGACTAGACCAGGTTGCTTAGAGCTCCATCGAACTTGGTCTTGAACACTTCCAGGGATGGGGCAAGCACAACTTTTCTGGGGAACCTGTTCCGGTGCTTCATCACCCTCACAGAATTTCCTCCTAATATTTAATCTAAACCTTTTGTCTTTCAGTTTGAAGCCATTATGCCTTGTCCTGTCACTACATGCCCCAGTGAAGTAGGGGAAAACCAAAGTGTTTTTTTGGAAATCATTGAGGCACTGAGCTCCTAATACAATCAGGATGGAAAGACTGGATTAAGCTGGAGGCTTCTAGCTGAGTGGCTGGGCTGATGCTCCTGTCTTGGAATTTTACATGGGGAGCAAGCCAAGCTGTAGGGAGACACAGCTGGTGGAAGGCAACAAAATCTTCTTGAGCAGTAAGGCAGTGAGGGAGATGGAAACCACTCAGTTTGCCTGCTGATGTGGCATGAGACAGGCACAATTGGTTTCTGCTCCAGTTTTACCTGGAGCTGAGTAGAACCCATGTGATCTCAATTACTGCGTGCTGAGCCCAAGGTAAAATGTCATGCTGTGTCCCTGCCTGGATGCTGGCAAGGCTGGGGCAGGGTGCAGAGTGAGACTGCATCCAAGTGATGCCCTCTCTGCATAGGGAGGGCTTCCTGTTGGGGAAATGCCATGTAGGCACTGCGTTGGTGGAAGAGAATAGACCTGGTGCCATCTTTGTTGCCCTCCAACTGCACAAATGAGACGGAGGTAGCTAAAGGCACTGGCATGATTTGTAGGAAGTGCCAAATAACAGAGAACTGATTTTTTTTAAATAAAATTTTAACAGTTACATGTGCCTTACTTGGTATGTTGTCAAAAGAAGCTCAGTTTGTGGAAAATAAAAGGTATCACAAAATGGACAGACTGGGATGGGAGAGAAAGAAAGGAAACAGGAAAATGTTACAGTCCTGGCCATGCCTCAATATCTAGATCCAACAAGGGGCTTTTCCCTACTAGATCTCAGTTTTATGGAAAAAACATTCTATATTCTTTCAAGGTCTAGCATGGCAGCCGTCTATCTTAACTTACACATTTTTCAGCTCTTGCTTGTATTCAGTTGTTCTACTCCCACTGCAAAGCTGAATCAATCTTTGTGCCACAGTTAAATACTGGGTGATTTAGTGTGCCATCAAAAACTGCATAAACTGCCTATTAGAAATGTATTAAACATTCAGTAGGAAATTGACTGTTCACATATCTCCTTGCAGTAACAATACCCAAATAATACAGCAGTCATTACCCAAATTATCTAAACTTGGTTAATTGTATAACAACGTGATCATGGTTTTGTGACTCCTGATTTTGATTAATAGAATGCAAGAATTTAGTATGACAACTACATTTGAAAAGATGAGGCTGTGTTTCTATGAGCAAATGGCAGGGATATATTTGCAATGGTGTTCCTTAATCCACACCAGGATCTACACTTCAGACCTGCGACCTTTTCTATAGCAGGTATCTCTGTTCTAGTAATCACAATTCCAGTATTGAAACAAGTTCTGTACACGTCACGTTAACAGCATGAATTTACTTTGCCAGATTTATGGCAAGGAGAGAAAAAACTTTTCAAATATGTTAAATTTTTGAATGGACCTCAAAGATCCTTTTAATCCCAAGATAATGTGTCCTGACAATGGTAAACTTTACTGATGGCATGGGTTCATTGGCACAGTAGCAGAAAAATCCCACATTAATCTGTGTGTTACTCTCATTTTGTTAGGAAATTCTGCATAGGAAGTTAACTCCAGTGGTTTCAGGATGTGATACAGTTTATCAGGGTGCTTTAAAGAGCCTGACACTATTTGAAAATAGATACTGCTTTTCATATGGTTAATATATTGAGAGAACATGTACTTATAATTTTGAATGAGGGGCTAAGTCCAAAGAGATGATGGGGCAAAAAAAGCCTGTAGATTGGAAGATACCATGAGGATACTCTTCACCATCACTCAGACATTGGATGGGGCTACGGATATGAAGGCCAGAATTAACTGTTCTCATCATATCTGGCATTTGTAGGAAATTATGTGGAGCACTACCATGACTCATAGCTTCCATCTAAGCCTCATTACTTCCATCATTACTCCTCTAAAAGTCTGTCTGCAGTTTGAGTGTTTCTGTGCCTTCATTTTGAAAGCGCAGAACAGCTGGAAAACAAAAGGAGTTGTTTGGAACAGGAAGCATGCCTTGAGTTAAAAAAAATGCAGATGATATTTGGAAGAATTTCTAACATCATAAGGGAATTAAATATTTTCCCTGAATTGCCAGTGTGTGTCTGAGGAGAAAGGGAATCATTAAAAGGAATGATGGTCCTCTCACTTTCACCCAGCCTGATTTATGGTTTCACAGGGTCTAAGCAGGAACCTGACTGATTGGTCTCCAATATGTTTCAAGGGGTATGTTTTCTTGTCCCTTTTTCCCCAATGTTTAATATTATGCCTTGCCCTCTTACTGTCCTGAAGATTTTCCTGAGGTGGAAGGGTAAGTCCTTCTCATATGAGAGCTGCAGGTTCTGAAGGAAAAAAATTTTGTCCATGGTTGGGTCCAAGACCCAGAAGATATCAGTCTAGAGATGGGTTCCCTGTGCCTATTTGGGGTGTACAGAATTGCTTCTCTTTGCCTAGACCCAAACTTTACTTTCAAGTCATGAGAATGAAAGGGAAAACAATGTGCACCCATAAGGAAATGCAATGGAAGTGGGTGCAAATCAGGTCTCCTGCTGATGCTGACCATCTTGCCGGGATGCAAGGATGTTTTTTGACGAGATTTCAGTGATAGTCCTACCCTGTAGGCAAAAGACTTGAAATGACTCCTTCTTTTCCTGTCTCTGTACTGCTCTAGCTTTTGCACCATCAGAAGAATGAAAGTGTTTAACTTTTAAACGTGTTGTTGAAATATTAAACAAAGTTTTTCCCGCTGATTGTTAATGCCATATCAAAGCAGGTTTGAAACGGCTTCATAATCTCTTACATAATGCTGTCATGCTGTTCGTGTCACTGATGCTATTTCATCCTGATAGCTGCCACCAGTAGGAGGCTCAGAAATGTGATTGTAACCACTCTCGAATGCATCTTAAATAAATCTCACAGATTACTCTTGGGGAGAGGTGCTTTCTTATGCTACAGTATTTTAGGTGGAAACCAAATAGAATTATCCATTACCTCAGTCTCTTTGTCTGTGCATTGCAACACAGATCCTCCTCTTCCTCCTGAAAGGTGGATCACGCTTAAAAATATTTGCTTTTTGCTGGTGTAGGGTTAAGGAGCTAGAACACAAATTCTTCCCACGCATTGACATCTTTCATACAGATGGTTTGAGGATTGAATCCTGTATGGTATCTTCCATCACACCTAGCTCTGGTGCAAGATAATCCCCCTGTACCCAGAGAGAAGTCTGTGATTGAAATCAAGGAGTGCCTCTCGTTCCCCTCCCCACAATCCCTGGTAGGATTGATTCATGTGGGATTAGGAGATCCTGCTTCATCTGAGTTAGATCAATAACTTGAGTAATGTCTTTCCACTTGAGTGGCCATAGCAGTGTGCCTGGATATAGGAAATCTGTGCTTCTTTGGGGAAAAAGAAAGAATAATCAGAAAGAATCCAGCTTAACCTGCTGTGGACTGGGATACATACTGAAATAGCAAGTATCTTTTGTTAGTTAGGAAAATGACTTAGATATGGGCATGAGAAGATTATATCCCTCAAACCTCAGTGTAAGAAAGTTACTGAAGCCTGTAATGATGCCTTTTGGAACAGGCACATGCTTGACTGCTTCCCTGAGGCAGAATGTTTCCTTGGAGTTAGCCTTCAGGTAAATATATCTTTTGGTATGTTAATTTCAACCTGGAGCCTTCAGGAGCAAACAGCCATCCATGGTCCACACTTGGAGAATGGTACAGAACACTGTGTGTTAGGTGAGGGAAGGGAAAGAAAGAGGAAGGAGATATACAGAATAGGGACCTCCCTTTCTTGCTATTTCCAATTTGGAAGAGTATTTTAAAAAAATAATATAAACCCTGAAATACTTGGGGTGTGGTTTAATCAATAAATTACAGTTGCTGTGCCTCAAGACAGGGTCAACCTCTCTGAGAAAATACTGTCACGTTTCTTAAAAACCAGGCATCTTGTTTCTTTAATATTTGTAGAGACTGTTTTAAAGCAGTAGTGGGCATCTGGAAAGAGACATGTTCCACTTTGGGATGTCATAGGAAATTTTGATCTAAGAAAAAAAATTGAAAATTCTGTGGTCTGAAGAAAGAACTGCCAGAAGGGATATTCAGAGGAATGTGGCCACAGACAGGGAGGAGAAGGGCTGAGAGGCTGAGAACCTGTGTGTACATGTGGACTAATCAGGAACGTGTCCCTGGGATCACAACCAAGACATTTCCATCAGAATTCCAAAGCATTGGCCTTTGGTCTACTTCTTTTGCATCTCTATTGATGCTTACTAGATCTGGCACATTGTTTTGGTTCAGTGGCTCAGCGTACCAGGCGTCCCATGGAGTATGGAATAAGTAGTCAACTCAGTGTTAAATCTAATCTGCTGTCCACTTAATTCAATAGGAGAACTTCCTTCCAAATTTGCAAGATGCTGGAACAAGTTCCAGCCAGTCCAGCCTTTTGAGGGCTGTAGGTGTGTACACAGCTTGCTGATTAAAGCCAGGAGCTGGCATCAGACTCTTGTTGCTTGGGTGTTTAGCCTTTCTAGAAGGCATTTGTTCTCTTTTTCTCTCTGATACTGTGCTTTCCCTGCTTTGTTATTACTGCATTGATGAAAGCAGTAACACTCAGTTTTTGCAGTTCAAAACCCCTACCTACTAGAATTTCAGTCATCTGAGAAAAAGAGTGTTTTTACCCTATAGGAATGTAATGAAAATTGGATTACTGCTGTTTCTGCTGCACAGAGAAGCACTGTTTGTAAGTGCTTGTAAGTGTATACCATCATGCATGTGAATACGACTTTCTAGGATCAGGAAGGACCTTAAGAATTGAAAAGTATTTGGAGAGGTTTTTTGAATGTACTCATTACATGTAATTGTTAAGGATAACAAAAGACTATCTCATCTACATTAATGATAGGAAGTTGTCAATCCACATATTTTTTAAGGAAAGTGAAAAAAATTCAGGATCTTTAAAAAGAGCCGTGAATTTTAAAGTATTTGAAATACCGCACAGATTATTCCACCTGTCCCTATATTTCAGAGCATGAAGTATTCTGATTTTTCCATCTTGATTTTTACTTTTGAAGAGGAAATTCACAACTGAGTTCTGCTTATTTGGTGTTGGGGTGGGGTTTAGAGCTCCAGCAGAAAAGTGCTTCACTGTTAGCCCACTGCTGGACACCAAGAATGCCAGCCTCACAATTGGCTGCTTTCTGCACACCCACTGGAAAAGAAAGAGTTCTCAGGCTCATTCCAGCTATGCCTATAAATCTGTCTGGAAAAGATTCTTCCCCTTCAGCAGTCCTGGTGATTAATTAGATAGCATGAGCCTCTGCAATAGCTCAATCACATTGAACAAGTGGTGTCACATTCCCTCCCTAAATGTGATTATTGCAAATGCCCATGACATAGCAGCAGGTTCCTTCACTGACATCTTTTACTGCTGCAGAGATTACAGAACATTTGCTGCTTTCATTTACTACCAGGCACCAGAACATCTCAAACAATTTCAGCTGTAAAGTCAGAGAATACATATAGAGTTTTTAGATGTATTGGAAACTTAACTGCACTATTAAAAATTGAACACATACAGCATCAAACTGGACCTACAAGATAGGTAATTTGGAGATTGTGTTTTATGACTGATAATTCAGTCTGAAAATGTGATTCTACTGCTTATTCTTGTCTGCTGCTGTTTGCTTGCAAACACCAACCTCTTTTCATGCAGGTAAATTGTTTGTCATCAATTGCACAGGGCAGATACTCCCAGAAGATATTCCCCATGGCTCCCCCACTTTTTGGCACAGCTGACCCCTGCCTGACTTCTAGTTCTCCAAATACTCGTATCTAGGGAAGACAGACATCCTGTCCAAGAATCTATAAAACCAGAAATCTGCAGTTAACTACTGAACAATGCAATTATATTATTAACTCACTGTACTGTCACTGCTATTTGTGTCTGAATTCTGAACTGGCTGTCATGTCCTCCTCTTGTCCTCCTCCATAATTTAAGCATGTCTCAGCAGGATCATCCTAACATCACTATTTACAAAATAAGATACCCTTAAAGCCTTTATCATGGTGCTTATCAAAAGATAAAGGCCATACTAGAGAAACAAGGGACAGAGGAAATATTTAATGAAAAGGCAAGCATTACACTGGGGCCAAAGCAGGGAGAGAACTGGGATCTCATGCATCCTAACCCTATATTCTCCAGAGTAAACAGCATTACAAAAAATGCATCTCTGAGCTCAGGGTTAAAGGACAAAGCAAGAAAAAAAGTGTTAGTTTTTCTGTGTTATAGTTAATATCTTTCTTGATGTAACTGTTTCTTGCTAATACATTTCCCTATGGAAGATGGTACAGGGTTTTTTTGCATTGTGGTGTACAGAAAAGATGTTCAGTTTTAGAATCTTCTCAGGCTTTTCTGACTTATTGCTCTTTTTGTCAGCTTTATAGAATGTTTCAGATAAAATTCCTGGTAATGCTGTTTTCATTCTGGAATTGTTGTCTGAATCTACCTGCTCTGGTATAATTTTCATTAAATCTATTTACATCCCAGTCCATAAATATCACATGCTGATAGTTATTAAAACCAGATATAGGGTCTGAGCTGCCTAGCAAAGAAGCCAGTAGGAGATTAGCCTCTGTGAGTGCAGCTCCAGACTGGAATGCATAATTCAAGTGGAGATAAGCAGCGAAAAATGAAAGGCAGATAAATTCAGTTTCAGTTCACAGGCAGTGCTCCTACTTCAGATGCCTCTAGGAGGGAATTTGTTGGTTAATCAAGAAAGGTGCATAGCAAGACCTCTCTCAGCAACTGCTGTGAGCTTAGTAATATGACATCTTGCCTGGACACAGTCAGTGAGGACAGGCATTTCTGGCATGCTCCTCTTTGGTAAGCACAGACCTCCAGGATTTGGTTGCTGCTCAGACTGTGTGTGTTTCCCTCACAAAATATTTAGGGAAAAAGAAGCGCTTGTATGTCATGTAGATATTACCATTAGAATAAAAAGGTCCCTGACCTCTGCAGGGCAAACCACTGCTAGAGGAGAAGAATATGCAGCCATTCCTGTTCTCCAGATGTTTGGGAAGCGTGATGTGCTGGTTTAGAGATCATCACCTGAGAGTTACAGTCCCCTTTTTATTGAATCGCTCTTTAACCTGCAGGACGACATCTTCCTTGCCGCCTTCTCCCTCAAACCTTGAGTGTGCACACAGCTGGGATTTTTTCCTGTTGCTGGGTATGGAGTTAGATGTGTTTGTTTTAGCTGCTTGGTTTACACACCTAAGATGTCTTTAGGGTTGAGACTAAGGGACAAGAACTTGTGTGGAAGAAAGGAGCTGAACTTTCAGGCTGTACATGTCTCTTTGCATTGGCACTAGAGAGCCTCACCAACAGGAACCTTCAGCAGATGTGTCCAGTGCTGCCCAGCAAGGTGGGAGTGAGTGCAAGTGAGACAGAGAAGAAATGTTTTTGAAAGCATGGGCAAACCTGTTCTCAATGGGCAGATGTGCTGTTAAAGGTAACACAGATGTTAATAGTGTACTTGGTAGTACTGGACAGCTAAAGAAATTGTTACCTTTCCCTATATCTTGAGTGATTTCAATCTTCCCTACAGAAACTGGGTCATTAGATTTTGTTTTCTAAAATCCTTTGTTCCAGAAGACATTTATTCTTGGAAGAGTAAACCAAAAGTGAGGGGCATCGTGGTATTTAAGTGCCTCTTCTTTAAATGCTACCAGGAAACCCTTGGCCTCAGTTTCCACAGCTGAAAAAAGACTGGGACATACTAATGCCTGCCTTCTTCCTGTGACTACTTGGCTCTGACGTGGCTAATTCATTCCTATGTTCAAAGCACAGTGGGTTGCAAAATTATGATTATTAAAGCCAGCTATTAGAGAGTGTTGTCTCCTTTGAGAATATTGATTTAATCACATCTCTCTGTATTTTAAGTATGAAGTGATATGATATAGAAAGATCAATTTATTCTATGACTGTATCTAGTGAATAATTAGGGAGCCTGTTCTTTCTACTATGAATAAATATAAATGAGTTTAATCAGAAAAGACAAGAGAGCATTCTTGACAAAGAAAGTCCACCAGGCCATGCTGCAACTTTTTCATTTTCTTTTTCTAGATGTATTTTTTCCCTTCTTCCCCCACTCTTCATCTCTGCTCTAGTCAGAGATGCAAGGAGAGGAGATGCACTGCACTCTGTTGTGTTGGCCTTGAGTGTACCATGTCTCCAGAGGAGCAGGGCAACTGGGAGTACCACGCTCTGCCTTCTCTCTAGATGAAGGTTTTCTCATGTTCAAGTTGTCTTCCTCTCTGTCCTTGTTCTGTCTCTTGCTTTGGAAAGAAACAAGACACCATTGTTTCCATAGCTACATATGGATTATATCTTTCATGTCACTGTTTTTGTGACTGTGTCCAAAGGGGAAACCGATTTGTAATAGACAGGCATTTATCTACTTGAGTACTCCCTTGTTTCTGGCAGTAAAAGCTCCAGCTGCAGTGAAACCTAGTCCCCAAGAGAGTCTGGCTGTCCTTCTGGGACAAACACTGCCAAATTCATATACATGGCCTCATTAGTAGGGATGCAAAACCAGTATCAGTAGGGGCTGACCTTTTCCTACAAAGCCACTTCAAAACACTCTGAGATTGAGACAAATGCTCTTGTTTGTTGTTACTGGCCATGCTGCCTTCTCTGTGTTTTATGGCTTAAGCTGAAAGTAGATGCAGAAAAAAACCAAGCCTGCTTCTTTTGAGCAGTTTAGTCTTGTTTCCAGGATTTCAGGGGTCCCTGGGTGAAGAGCAAGCAGCTTTGAGAGATGGCAGCAGACCTTTGTAGAACTGATGCAGCAGGGACACAAATTCTCAGTCCTGCTTGTGTGTGAATGAAACCGAAGCTGGTGTGGATATCTTATTGTTCTGTGAGGGAGAAGGTTGTGTTCAACACAGGCTTAAACCAAGTTTAAAAAGAAGCAGAAACCCTCCAAGTATCTCTACTTTCCAACTCCAGCCCCTAACATTTCCTCAGCTGTCGACACGGTTTTGGCCAGCTTTCCTATTAGCAATTTTGATCTAGCCTTAAAGACAAGATTTGAAGGATTGAAGCACTTCTCTGGGGAATGAAAAATATTTTCAGGTCCAGTGAGAGCTGATTTGCTTTTATTAGATTCACTTCTCTGTTGTAATAAATGAGGGCATGATGTTGCGAAATGCATGTTACAGTATTACCACCAATAATGTCAACACTATTAATAAAATGTCTGTAATTCACTGCATTGTGCCTCATTATTTCATCTCTGAAGATTCTTGTTGTTGTGAGTATAATCACTTTTATGTTGTATTACATTAACTCTCTAAGAGGCCCAGCACTCTCTTATATTCCCCAAAAATAGAAGGTACTGTGATATGCACTGCCTCAAAGGTGTTACATTTTTATTGCAAAGTGATAGACTAATATGAGAAAAATCTCCCCTTCAAAGTATTTCCTTGGGATCACAATGGCTCCTGCATCTGCTGCTTTGTGCAGACCCTTTTGGGCCACATACTGTAATTATGTTATTGTCGAAGTAGAAGTTTCTCTGTATCTTGCTGATTATCTGAAATCGTTTTCATTTCTGCAGTCCACTGGGTCTGTGTTAGCAAACTTGCTTGCTTTATGTACATGCAAGGCTGTGACATGAAAGATAGTTTTGGCTCCATTTTTTGACACTGAAATTATTGCCTTTTGCCTGTGTATATTACATTAATATGTCCAACCTTTATTTAATACTAACATCTGACATTAGGCAGCTGAGGTGCATAGAATATTGTGGGAATATGTTAAAGCTGCAGTTGGGATGCTGTACTTTAGCCAAGGGCACTGCAGGCTGCAGTAGGGATATAAGGCAGGCACTTGGGAAGCTTTGGAACCTGCTGGTCTGGGTGTAGCTAATGCTGTCCCGTGGCACCTTTCCGAAAAAATTAATGCAGTCCATGTCTCACATTTTCTCACCTATGGAATTCTTTAATTTGAGGGTGGACTTAAGGCTGAAGTCCAGAACAAATTGTACTATTTTTTTAGCACTTATTTTATTCGAAATATATTTGTGTATATGTGGCAGTGTATGTTTTTACCACTATCAAGGTGATGCAGCTGGTCAGACATTTTGGTTTTATTACAGATCAGGCCTATGGTTTTGAAAGTTCTTCATCCTGGTTCAAATTCTTCAGAAGGACATGCATTTTCAACCTTTCTCCCACACTCATTTGGACTACTCCTGACAGTTTCTCAACAAATTGTCATGGACAAAATTATACAGAATGATATGTACTGCAAGTAGCAAGTATTATAAAAATAGAAACATGGTGTATGCCCTATTGAAAAATGGGCATCTTTTAATATTGCATCTTACACTGAACATGGAGTTTCAATGGGACATGGTTTCCTAAGAGCTAGACATATCTTTGTCTTGTTTCCAGATTTGATACATAAGGAAGCCTATGCCCTTTAATACATATGAGTGCAAACCCCACGAGTTTGTAAGATTTGAAGATTATGGTAAAGTGAAATGGAAAATGTGCAATCCCTTAAAGTATGTGGAAGATTACCCAAAAGCCTGTACTTAATAGTAGGTTTCTGTGCATTATATGTACTCTTCTTCAAGTGCACATTTTCTTTTAAAGACATAAAAGTCACTCTGGAAACCTACTGCAAGAGCTTTTGAACCATCAGCAATGCATAAAGCTCTGTTCTGAGAAGGGCTGGTGACAAATGAGGTGAATTAATTTGGGAGAATGGCTCAGTAGAGCCGGGAAGTAGGAAAGAACAACAATTAGTGCCTGTAATAAGAGCCTTTGGGTTTGAAGAGGTCAGTGGGTCCGTTTCTCTTCTACAGAAACTAGTAGCTGATGTTTCATTTACCAACTTCATTTCATAATGAAACTTCCTGCAGTGTCCTTAACAAGAGCAACACTTGTGAGTTGGAGGAGAGAGATTTAGTATTTGACTGGCTAAAATTACTTTTTCTATGCAGCCAGGAAGAAATTTTTATTTACTGCTCATTATTGTTTATGTATGCTACACCTCTATGTAAAACAAGCAATCAATGTTTTTTAGCCTTTTTCATTACTGAATGTTTGCAGGAGAAAGAGTTTCATTTATTTCACTTAAACAAATAGAGTTACTGTGGAATCCATCCTGAATACCTGAAATTCATGTTTAATAGCAAGCGGGACTGATCTTAAAATTAAATAGCAAGGCAATGAGAACAGTTGTCAGTTAACTCCATCACTTCTTCCCATAGCTGAGAGTTTTCCTGTTTCAGTTTGACTGCAACTGAGGCAAGAACCAGAAATGCTAATGACTGCATGTGTACTGGGAATATGGCAAGTAGTCCTCATTTGCAGGCACCAATTACTCATAAAGGAAATGCCATGACACAAGGGATTTTTTTCCTTCTTTCATTTGTGGTTTGATTCTGTCATCATTATTTGATAGTCACAGGCATAGCAGGATGTTGCTCAGGCTTTAAAACAAAAGGAAGTCAGCCTGAAGCAAGTCGCCTTGCACACGGGGGAAGTTCAGAACTGACTCCTCACCAGGCCTGCTTTCCCTTTGGGATGTGATTGGAGAACAAAGTTACCCTCACAGGAAAAACTAAATGTTTTGAGACTTCCTTTCAGCATATATCAGGATGAAAGCAAATCCCTCGACTCTGCTTGTTCCCTCTCCTCACCAGCCATGCTGTTTCCTACGTCCCTTCACTGCTTCCCTGCATCAGTCATTGTGTCTTCCCTTTGCTTTCAAACATGTCAATGCCTCTCTCATGCTACCCTATGACACATCCCCTGTATCCCATCTGCTTCCATCACTGTCGCTTCTTCTCTTGTTCCTGCCTCCCTCTGTGTTTCAGCTCCTTCAGCAAACTGCACCATGGCATACTTTCCTAGTTGTTCATTTCCATGAGTGGGTTGTCTCTGTTCTCTACTTGCTGTCTGGGCTCCCTGCTCAACATTAGGCAAGTCCATCCTGGATGCTCTTTGCATCCTGAGCCTAAGTTGCCTGGAGCTCTAGGATAAAAGGCTGTGTTTCACAGCTTGGTTCCCCAGGAGCTTCTTCCTCAAAGGATGGAGTCTCTGTTCATCAGAGATGAAGTTTACATGTCAGAGTGCAGATTCAATACCTCCACCTTTCTCCCTGCTACACAGATCCAGGGATTAAGAAATGTGTCTAAAAGTCTCCATTTTTTTTCCCCAATACAAATCTTTTCTCTCTTATGCAATTGTCTCAGAAACAAATAAGGAATGGAAGACGTCACATACATCCCATAAGAGTTTTATGGATTCACTTTCCAGTTGCAAAGGAAAAGTGGACACAGCTTATAGGTGCCACCCTGCACCTCTCCTGTTCTCTTGTCAATGGTGTGGCATTTGGTGTACTAAAGGTCCCTACAAAGACTGCTGGGAAGGCTTTGGTTTGCTTTGGTGCTGTCAAGTGTTCTGTAACCTATTCAGTGGGATTCTCAAGCATTTTCTGGATATGTGTTCCATGGTGGACAGTATTTGCATAAGACTGACATGGATGAATCAATGGAGTTGTTCACCCCTCAGTCCCTAGACTGGCAAATAATGATTTTCAGTTGTGCTGCTGGTGCTGTTTGGACATGAAGCTTCAATATCACGTGGGGAAAAAAAACCACTAAGACAAGCCAGCTGAGGAGCTGTGTGAAGTCTTTTCCCCCATGTGCTGCAGATGGTCCTTCAAAAATTTGATTCACTTCACTCCAGAGTTCAGGTCAGCATCCAAAACCTCCTTTTTCTGTTCTTGTTTCCCCCAGTGCTTGTTTTGCCTCCATCAGGAGGGATCTCAGGTTTCTCTTTGGTTTGTCCTGGAAGACTCTGCCATCTCGTGGTGGTCTTCTCTGGTGCCTCTTTACTGGGAGTTGCCCTTGGGGAGGGATGGATCCAAACTATTGTATGTGAATTCCCCATGCAGATAGTAAGACCTAACAAGCTGGAGTTTGGAGAAATTGTGTATAGTCCCCACATTTTAGTAGAGCAACTGGACTGTGGGAAGTCAAATAAAGTCCCTGTTTCTGCATGGTGAGAACTGCTTGGGATTGTGGCCACAACTGCCTCCTTTCAGGTTTAAGCTTTAGCTTCTAATGCCATTTTATCTCCCTCTCTCTCCCTTTAACAGCTCTACTTTTATTTTTTTCATACAGAAGGAAATATTTTCTGCAGTGTTGCAATAATATATATCTGAAATTCAGAAAAAAAAAAAACAAACACCCAAACCCAGCTTTTCTTGACCAATATTCTTGCCACTATGACATCATAACCCCTGTGTGTCCTGTCACTAAAACAAATGTATGAAACAGTTCCACTTCTCCTCTTTAATTGGAACTAGCTTGTTTCAAGGAGCTGAAGAGGCAGACTACTCACAAAGGTTAGTGTGGAGAAATACATCATTGTCTTGCAGGATGTTCTAAGTGGGTCTCTTGAGTATCAAGGTCAGAGTTTATTTAGCAGCAAGTTCTACTGGTATGAATCATCAATAGTGTTTCTTACACAATTTATCAATGCCTGGCAATTATACTTTATCCTCTAAGGAAATTCTACACTTTTGCTCAGGAAATGGTGCATGTTTTTAACTCTTCATTGTCCTTTTCAAGTATAACTTTCAGTTTCTTTGACACAGAAGAATGGAGATGATATAACACTATGTTCTTCTGAGCAGGTTTTATCTCAAAAGTCAGTTCTGCATCAAAACCATAACTTCTTGAAAAAGAGAATTGATTCAGACAGAATTAATTTTCAGTAAAATCCTGTTTTCCCTGATTTTCTGTGCTTTGAAAAACATTACCTTGGTGCAATAAAATAAATTATATAAATATTCTTAATTTGTAAGTGGGGAAAACCCACCTTCTTTCAAATTGGAAAATGATTTTTTTTTTCATTAGCTTAATCCATGCTTCAGTGAAATTTGTTAACTAGCTATTTCTGAAAACTCAGGATGGTTTTTATCAGTTTGGTGAATGAACTCAGACAAATGAACTTTTGTGAACTGTTAGACTGACTAGGGGTGGACTCTCCTGGCTGAAGTGGCTTTGAAATTCCAGCTGCTGGCACCTGTTGTCTCTGGAAATGCGCTGAAGCACTTGAACTGGGGATAGACACCATAAGTGCCAAACATGGATAATAAATCATGAACTCCAGCTCACTGAGTTGGCAAGAGGTTTTTCCACAGGTAAAGGAACGCTGAAGCAGAGAAGGTAGTAATAATGTAGGCAAAATTTTGCAAAAGTGTAATTGGATCTTGAACTGTGGTGGTTCACCATCTCTCTTAAAAAAAAAAAAAAAAAAAAAAAAA
>VXAC01007863.1:349699-430957 GCA_013399225.1 Rhipidura dahli
AAAACCGCAAACCCAAACCAAAAACCAAAACAAATAATTCAAATAAACACACTCCACACCCATGCCTTGATTACTGAGTAGGGGAGAGACATATTTTCCAAAGAAGGCTGTTGTTTCTTCATCCTAGTAATACCCAGTCTCACTGTCCTTGCCCTCCAGGAGCCCTGGTCCGTAGCACTCAGCTCTTACACACCGTGCCTAAGTGACAGAGCTCCCAGACCAGCTCTTGTGCTTTGCTGGCGTGTACAGGACAGGGTGAGGCTGCATGTGGCCTTATGCTGCATTTCTAGAGGCACTTCTGTTTCTAATACACCTGTTTAGCCAGAGCTTCCCTGTTTAATCAAAAACCTTATTTGCTTCTTCTCTGCTCTTACAGAATCCAAAGAAGATGACTGACAGAAAATGTTAACCTGCTGAAAACTGGGGATCCCTCCCCAAACCATTTATTTATTTATCATTTCTCTGACATTTCAGGCTTTCAGAATGTGTCTTCAAGATTTCCCTGCAATTAGGAAAAGCTGTTTCCTTTTTGAGAAAAGCTCAGATTCCCATGGAACTGAATTCCAGGAACTTGGTCTTCAGTGCAAATACCAAAGATCACAAGACTCCCCATGTCTCTGTGGAGTGCCTTTCCCAAGCTGTTCCTCAAGCTGCAGTTTCCCCAAGTTATTTGTGGAGATGAGGTATGCTGGACATTAGATTGTGTCTGTGTGTGGCAGAGAGGCTCTCAGCCCCATGGAGCAGGTGTAGAGGAGATTACCCATGAAGTAAATGCAGGTATGAACTGACTTGTAAGTGGCAGAGCTCTACAGACCCTTATTCCTTCCTATCCTTTGTGTGAGACTCAAAACTGGTGCTGGCTGAAGAAGCTGTTGTGGTTTTGGGTGCACAGCCAGGGCAGAGCCAGAATTCAGCCCTTTCTTTCAGCAAGTAGCTGAGTGTAGCATTGAGACAAGAGCAAAACACACTGCCCTGCAATTAAGGAGGTTCTTTGTGCTCAGTAGTAGCAGGAGGCTGTGCTGCCTTCTGACATTTGCTGTACTATTTGGGACTCACAGCAGTTTTGATAAACTTTGGTATTAAGTGCATCAAGTCAGCCACAGCTGCACTGTGAGCTGGGCTACCGGGTGAGAAACTCACTTCAATATCTTTTTTTTTCCACGAGAAGTTTGGGATTAGATTTTAGGGGAAAAAAAAGTCCCTGAAAGTGTGGTTAGGCACTAGAATAAATTGCTCAGGGAAGTGTTGGAGTCACTGTCTCTGGAAGTGTTCAAGAGGTTGGATGTGGCACTCAGGATATGTTTCAGGGGTGATTAAGATGGTTCTAGGCTGATGGCTTGACTAGATGATCTTAAGAGTCTCTTCCAACCTAGTTGGTTCTGTGATTCTGCATGAGCTGTGCAGATTCTGCTGAGAAGTGCATAGGGTGGGAAAAGAAGATTCATGGGGTCTGTGACAGTACTTCTCTAGTTACCCAGTGGGGAGATTTGTTTCTGCCATAAGCCATCAGGAGATAATAACCTCACTGGAGCAAAAGGAAAGGGGGAGAGAGCTGAGATGCAGGAGTTCTGGGATCTACATATCTCTTTAATGTAGTCATGTCTCAGAGGAGAGTGTCTGTCCATGAATTTTGGTCAAAATTGGCTTGTTCCACCTTGGAAGACACGTACTTGAGCTGATTTGTGAACTGCACTTTGACACACACTTTTTTTTTTTGTACCCACTTGACTGAACAATGAAATGTTTCATCAGGAGCAAAATCAAACTGGTACAACAGAGTGTGTGTTGGCAGATGCTGGACACACCTTTTCTGTGCACAAGTTGCAAAGCAGAAATAAGGAGTTAGATTTGACAGACCTATCACCAAGTCTGGAGGCAGTACATGTCAGCATAGCACTAAACCTGGAGGCAGAGTTTATGTTCTTTGGCTCCATGACATGCTTTTAAGGCAATGTCAAGTCAGCTATTGAGTTAGCATCTCCTCAGGGACTGTGTTGTGCAACTGAATGTGTGTAAGATAAGTGTTCAGTGGTGTGGGGGGTTCTTTTGTGGTTTTTGGATTGTTTTCCTGCTGCTGTTGGTTTGTGTTTGTTTTTTGTTTTTTTTTTTCAATGCATTATGGTCAGTAAAGCAGTAGAAGGGAGGCTATTTGGTGCTCTTGGCTTCAGAGTTTGCTATGGATCTTGTTCTCTTCATCAGTATAGACCATTTTGGTCAGGCTATGAGAAGACTTAGATGCATTGAATTTTGTGGGAATGCTTTATGAGGAACCTGAAGTAATGTTTTAAACTTTCATACAGGCTGTACACATAAAAAAAAAAAAAAGCTTTTAAGAGGAAGAGGGAAGAGCTGCAGCCTTTGAGGGGTTCACAAGGGGTTTAACAGAGAAATAATAAAACTGGTTCTTCTAGAATGCTCCAAATTCGTGTGTAACACCGTGGTCTCCAAGGCAGAAGATGCTGATGTTTCATATAGTGAATGTTCCATCCCAGATTATCCTGCAAACCTTGGGTACACAAAACACAGTGGGGTTTACTAGGATACCACACAGTTTGACAAACATGCATGAATCTAAAAAAGGCGCACTCTGTTCTCAAGATCCCTGCCCATGCCCTTTTTCTTTTCCTAGGACAAAATATTATTAGAAGGGAAACAGCGTGAAAACTTGGTGGAAAGTGTCCTTTTTATTTTATTTGCTTATGAGTTATTAAGCCTGCTGGCTGCCTTTCATAGTTTATTAAACCTGATCCTGATTTCAGCAGAGCTCATGATTGCAAAGGATTGTAGTCTTGATTTTGTGTTACCTTTACAGGCCACTCCTAGAAAATGCATAGAATGGTCATATGTGTTGAAGTTCTGCATGTTGCTTAAACACTATATTGAACAAGTAGCAATAGATCTGCTGGGGAATTAGCAATGTGAGGTGGTGGTGGATTGAGTGAACAGGGAGCAGTGAAACACAACAGAGGGAGTCCTTCTAATAACTTCTTATTGATCAAGTTTTCTCCCAGACAGCTAATAACTGCTTGAATGTGTTCCCACTGACTGTAAATCTTCCTCTCGTGACTCGGCTGCAGCATCATAAAAATTCAGTGAACTCTGAGTTATCATAATTCCTACAGTGCAAAGAAATTACTTGGGAATTGCAATGAAAGGTCACCTTAGATGTAATTCATGGGCATCTGGAACACCTGCTCTACTTCTTTTGCACAAAATGTTACTTCTCTAAGATTCTCTGAGAATAAGCTGTTCCCATTACAGTTTTCATAGAGATGATGGCACTGGTACATAGTTGTGATGTGCACCATGCTCTTCATGGTAGGGAACACAGAACTACTACCCTCTTCCACTGCTAATCTCTGAGCTTGCTCACTTGTTCTTTTCTACTCTCATTTCCCTCTTTAACCATTTGTGAAATGCTGATAGCACAGAATCCTTAATCTGTCTGAGGACACTGTGGGACAGAATTTTATGTTCATAGTGCCCTTGGTCTGGGGTAGAACTCGGCTTCAAAGGATGTCATCTGTCTTTTAGCTATCTTAAGTGAAAGCTGGAGGTTGCATATTTGAGAGGTTCATCCAAATTACTTAAATAATTCAAACCCAAGAACCAGATAATCATAGACCCATAGAATTCATTAGGCTGAAAAAGACCACTAAGATCATTGAGTCCAGTCATTAACTCAGCACTGCTCAACACTAAGTGGTGTTTCTAAGTCTACACAGGTTTTTAAATACCCCAAGGGATGGTGCATCACTTCCCTGGGCAGTCTGTTCCAGTGCTTGATAATCCTTTCAGTGAAGACATTTTTCCCAGTATCCTATCTAAACCTTCCCATGAGCAACTTGAGGCCATTTCCTCTTATCCTTTCACTTGTGACCTGGCAGAAGTGACCCACGCCCACCTCTCTACACCCTCCTCTCAGGCAGCTGTACAGAGTGATAAGGCCAACCCTGAGCCTCCTTTTCTCCAGGCTGAACAACCCCAGCTCCCTCAGCCACTTTTCTTAAACCTTGTGCTCCAGACCCTTCACCAGCCCTGTTGCCCTTCTCTAGACACACTCCAACCCCTCTTCTTGTAGTGAGGAGCCTAAAACTGGACACAGGATTTGAGGTGTGGCCTCACCAGTGCTGAGCACAGGGGGACAGTCCCTGCCCTGGTGCTGCTGGCCACACTGTTGCTGATCCAGGCCAGGATGCCACTGGCCTCCTTGGACACCTGGGCACACACTGGCTCATGGTCAGTGACTGTCACCTCCAGGTCTTCTTTTTCTTGGCAGCTTTCCAGCCACTCTGTCCCAGCCTTTAGAGTTGCATGGAATAGTTGTGACCCAAGTGAAGGATCCAGCACCTGGCCTTGTTAAAACTTAATGGCCCTGGACCACTCATCCAGTCTGTGCAGATCCCTCTTCAGAGTCTTCCTGCTCTCCAGTAGATCTGTGTCTCTCTGAAAGCTCTCTCAGGAGTTAGCTGAGAAGTTATTTAGCATAGTAGGGACAGGCAGTGTGATTATACACCTTTCTACTCCTTAGGCTATAGAGCAAGAAAATAATGCATTATAATGAGATCAATCAACTTCTTTCGCTCACTGTGTATAAACAGAACTCTGTGTCTTTATAATGGTGCCTTTACAAAAGTATTTTTGAAGAACTTGTTTTATAAAACTGGAGAAAGGAAAAAGGACTAACTTTGTTATTTGCCTGCTTCTTTTGCATGACATGCTGGTTAGTGACTTCTAAGAGGCACACATTTTATACCTTCTGATTATGCTGAAGCTTCAGGGGACACACATGGGAAACTGTGACTCTGGCATTATGGGAACAAGAAGTAGACTAAGCATCAGAACTCTTGGGTAAATTGTCCAGATGAAGTCTACATGACTTCTCAAGTAGATGGTCTAAAGATCATTTGAATTTGCCATGAGTTTTCCTGATGAATTTAGCCATCTTACTGTTTTCAGGCACTGAATTCCACACTACAGCTATACAATCTCTGTTTGAGCAGATCAGTAATTTCAGCTTTGCCATCTTCTGCAACATGCAATGTTTTAGTTTAGTGGTGAGGCACTCTGTTTGAAAAATCATTTTTCTGGGAAATTAAATTTGTGAAGTACTGGAATTTTTTGTTAGATGTCTTAAGCAAAATAGTTTGACAAAAATGTAAATGTTGTCAGATTAATGGTTTGGATTCAGTTATCTGTTGTCTCTGCTCTCACTTTTCTTGCTGTTGTTATTTTCTTTTCTTGTTGAAAATAATAAGAAGGGAAAAGTCTGGGAGAAATAGTCTTGGTTGTATGATATTCCAATACCAGAAACATCTTTCTCTCTCTCTCCCCCACCTGCCCCCCCCCGCCTTCTTTCTGACTAATTTTCAAAGAAATATTTCAGACATTTTTAATTGGTCCTGTAATGAAATCTTCCCTGTCCCATGTGCTTTTGTTATCTGCAAAGCAAGGCACAGCAGGCTGTGTCTGTGCTGTGTGCCTGCTCTCTGGGTGCCGGCACATGGGAGAGAAGCCCTTCACCCTGCACTTACTGGGAAATATTTCATCTGGAGCTGTTGTATTTCCTTCTTGGCTGCTTCCTAGCAGGCCTAGGATGAAGCTGTGAATCCAAAGAATTAACCCTGTGTCATCACATTACAAACATTTCAAGTGACTCCCTCCCACAGAGCTTATGGACTGGTCCCATATCTTTAGTTCTGTGTGCTGTTCTAGAACAGCAGTTCCACAAAATTATAAATAATTAAAGGGCCTGATGGCTATTGAGAAGGGACCTTGTCTTAGCAGCAAGGACAATTTTGGCCCTCATCCTCAGTTCTTCCTGTCACCTCATCTGTTACCTGGAGTAAACATGGGGATTTTGAAGGGGATGCAGAGTTGTTCTATTCTGTGGGATACCAGAAATATCTGAGCTTTAAATAGAGGTTTCTCTGGTCAGACAGTGAAGAGTGTTTTTACTCTATGCAGTCTGCCTTGTCTAAAGCGAAAGGTCCTCTGGAAAGTCATTTTTTCTGTTGTCTTTCAAGACCCTTGGCTTTCTGTAATGAAGCTTGAGAGAGGATTTCGTCTGTGCTAGTGCTTTTCATGTCCTTGACACCTGTATGCTGCAACCATGGCAAACTTCAGCTTCTTATGGAACTGTGCTATGAATAGCTGCTCTATCTTGGATATTTTTAATCTGAATTCCAGACAGCTGGCAATTGTGAAACATTAAACATCATGATTTCTCTAAAGATACAGCTTAAGTAGTTACATAGTGCAAATAAATTGCTCTGAAGATACCAAAGGTGTAAGTTAAGGCAGAGGATGCTATTGTCACGTGATAAGCTAGTGATATTTTGCAATTTTGCTGTGTTGATTCCTCCAAGATCCTTCAGTGGTTTTGCTCATCTGTATCAATGGTTGATATCAGAGTCTCCTGTTATGCAAAATAAATCAGTAATATCTTTCCCTTCCAGGGAAAATGTGCAACAGTTTATTGCCTTGTAGAAGGAAAAATAAATTAACAATGCTGATTGTAACTGGAGTGAAACACGAGGGAAATCAGTTTGCCTTGGAAACATCTGTAAAGGAATTATCATGCTGGGAATCAGGTATCAGAGCTGCTGCTTTAGTACGGCCAGCTTAGATGAAAAGCTGAATTGCTGAGCGGCATTTCTCATACTGTGAAGTAATATAACATATTTCTAATGCAAACACATGAGCTCAGGGCCAGCTTTATGATACCTAGAGTCCACATTCTTGGATGCTTGCCTAAGCAGAGCTGAGCTAACCACATGCAGCAAAACTCCAAGCCCTGTGATTATTAGGAAGAAGACTTACACTCTTTGTGACATGACCAGAGTTAGAGGGAGGAGGGTCTTGGTACCTGAGAATTGGAGGAGCTGCCTGCCTGTTAGGAGAAACACCAAAGAGAATAGGTTTCCATGCAAAAAAGGTAAGCGTTGGGCCTGAGGAACATGTTGTCCTTCCTTTAGGCTGGCAGGGATAAATCTGGAGCCACCATGTGGGATTTGCAATCTCAATGGCTCTGGTGGGGCAGTGCCCCATGCTGAGAACCTCAGGAGAATAACCTCAGCTCCTGCTGAAATCCACGGGCAGCTCATCTGGCTGTGAAGGAGAAGCAGGGCACTGGGGGTAGTAGGGGATGGAGGATGAGCTGTACTGCTGGTCAGATTTCCCCATTGCTATGGAAACAGGTATTGCTCTTGCTCACCCAGTCCTCCAAGTAGGTGTGGGTAGACCTCTGACCTCTCTTCATTTTACTTTTTTTTAAGCTACTGGCAGAACAGAAGAGAACAAAATGTGTACAGGAGGAGGTAGTCAACACAATATTTTGCTCAGGGCTCAGACCAGAATGAAAGGGTGTGAGTTTATTTGCAGAGATCAGCTGATTATTTTGAGCATGATGCAGCCACCTATATGAAGTATTATTANTTGCTGGAAGGATTTGCATATTGGCATCACCTGGAAAACAGGTGGGAGTGGGCACCCTATTTATCTCATGCATGCTCAGAAAGCCCTAGGGTGCTAAAAGCTGAAATTGAAATTGGTTGCAAGATTGCTCTGTAACATGAATCCTGGTTCATTTCTAGAATTATTTTAGTATTTCCAACTGACAAAGTCTGTGATATTACAAGGATTTAATGATTCCTGATCCTTTTTAATTCTATGTCAAATTCTACTTAAATTTTTTATATATCAAGTTGGGAGAAATTTTCTTTCTGGTGAGATTTGGATGGGAAGGAGGGGAAGTATGGAATAATTTCTACACTGGGCCATGTTCAACCTGGTAAGTCTTATGGAGATGCCTGAGAAGAACTGGGCTTGATATCTGGTCTGATGGTTTTATGCCTCTGTGAAAGGAATTCTGTTTGTGTATGGTGAGTGCATAAGCATATAAAATGCAGAATACTATCTTCCCCTAGGCTACTTGTTTGTCTTTTTGCTATGATGTGGCTTTTCAGAGTAATTCAACCCAAACTCTTGGACTTTAATAGGTAGAGGTGTGATTTTACATAAGGCTTTTGATGGGAAATTATCTTTTAAATTCTCTCTGAAGTCATCAGTTGTTAAAATAATTTTAACTAGTCATTAAGTGCTTCATTAGAGTGTTTTCTTCTTAAGCTGCTTTAGTTAGATTAAAACTGAATTGTGCCTATTTCTTATTACTCATTTTTGCCTTCTTTTTTTCCTAAATGGACTTTGGCTCATATATTTTTGAGGTTTAATATCAGTTCAGCTGAATGCTCTTGAGTTTCTGAATTAATTCAGTCATTTTGTCTTAATGACCATGAAGAGTTTTGTTAAGCTGGAGTGCCATTAAACTCAAGCGCTGTAGTGTTTAGAGCTAGTGATCACTGGGGGAAAGCTTACAGGTGGAAAATAAGATTGAAAGTTGGACAGAACACATGAGGGGTTCATTTGCTGTGAATTCATCAACAAACACCTGGAGAATACGTGGTTGAAAGTGATGTAAATTGGGTAGTTTGCTGAATGAGAGTGTGCTAATTCTTTCAGGGTAGATTTTGATCTGGAGCTTAGCTCTGCATTTTCTTCCTGAAGTCTGATTAATACTTTATTGTCTGTTGCAAATAAAAATATTATATGTTGGGAATATATTTTACATAGCTACTTTTTAGCTCAAGAAAGCTCAGGCGGCCTTGACATACTTGACACATTCTCTTCCTATTGATGGTGAGGGGGAAAAAAAACCAGTCAGTTTCTTTTGTCAAATCTGCACCCATTTAAAAAGAAATTTTGAATTGAACAGAAGGGGGCTTTTGTTTTCAGGACAAACTGCATTTTGTCTTAGGACAACCTAAAATTAAATTACTTTTTTATCCTTAAAAATAAAATGAAAGGAGGCTTGAAATAAAAAGCCACTTAAAATGTAAGTTATTTTTCTCAAATTCTTCTGTATTTTTTTTCTCATCTTTTGCTCAAACACATTTCTAAACATTTTGACATTACCCAATTGATATTTTCACGGAGAAAAAAAAACCCATCAGATTTAAAGTGTTGGCTTAATTCTGGTTTAATTATTTAAGCTCAAGCTGTACTCTGTGTAGATGAGAAAAAGTCCCCAGGTTGTACTACATTTGTGACTGTTAGGGGCCACTCCCAGGAGACAAGGGCAATGTGAATGGTGCTGGCTTATCCTGATTACAGTGACCAGTTTTGTATGTACCTGGACAAGGCAAGGTTTTCAGAAGCACTGAATTTTGGGCTTTCTGCTCACCGAAGTTGTTGGGATTAGCAGCCCTGGTAGGCTGCTGCTGAGCATTGTGAGAAGCCCATTTACACCATCTCTCCAAGCTAAATTCCTTTTTCCCATTGCTGACACGTGTGCAGGGGGGGAGGTGGGCGGTGCCGTGGAGAAGATAGGATGCTCTTAATTAGCTAGTAAACTTCACTAAAGATCTTAACAAAGCCAGAGCACTTTTCAGTCTTCTTGTGAGTTAAAAATGAAGAGTTTGCCCTCACTTCTAGCACTTAGGAAAATTGTGGATTGCTTTGCTCTTGTTCAAGAAATAATCTATGTGACAGAAAATTGGCTATCCCAGACAGAGGGTGTTGAGAGGACCTGTTGGGTTTCTGCTGGCTTGTTGTTCAGTTGTACTGTTGGTTTTGTCTGCTTTTGTGTGTGTGTGTGTTTGTTTGTTTTTACAGTGGAAATATGGCTTTTGCCTTTTACACTAAAAAGAGATTCATGATTTTAAGGGGTTAAAAGGGGAGGTTTTAATGGGTTAAAAGGGACACTTCTTTCCAAGGAGTCTCAATTTTTTTATTAGTGGAGCTTTCTATCTTATACCCAACTTCCTGCCAGCCAGAGTTCCTGGCTAACACATCTCAGCAAAAGTTGTTTCTCCTTTGAATATCTGCTGTGAATGGCCACCAAACACAGATGAATGTGTTTGCCTTCATAGAACTTTTAGTTCAGGCCAAGTTAAAGTCTAAAGGAAATGTGTGTTTATCTATGAAATGCAAAGGGGACAAAGTTGGTGTAAGTTGTGTTCATAGTGACAAAAGTGAAGAAGAGTAAATGAAACAATATGCCTACTTCAATGACTGCAAGATCACCTTTGAAAGGTGCTTGTGGTAAGCCTCTGGCTCTCCCTGTGCCCACTTGGCAAACTTGAGCTCATGCCTACTGCATGCTCTGTCTTCTCTCTTCAGTAAAGATGCTTGGCTAGAGCAGGAGAGTATGGTCAGAGGGTTTTGTTCAATTTCTCATACTTTGCTTCAGGTTATTGATTCTTTCTCAGCACACATTTTTGACTTCTCCCTCCCTTCTCTGTTACTACATTTTCCTCTCCCTGGAAGGGTGACCTGGTTGCCCTGGTGCACACACATCCAAGACATGACTGAACTATTGAAACGTGTTTGCCTGCTCTCTTCAACTTGTAAAGCCATGTGTATGAAATCTTTCCCTACCCTGAAGTTGGAGATTGTCATCAAAGTAATTAAACTTCATTTTATATAATATTTATAGTAGGTGAGGATCATTCTGTTTGTGACCAGACCATACGACACCTCTTAGGCTGGAATGGGGAGAATTTGAGGGAGGGAGGAACTAACTCAAAATTTGAGACTGCTGCTGTAGTCCATTGATCAATTTTCATGAGGGGCCTGTTCACAGCACCACTGCCAAAGTTTTTCACTAATAAATTGATCACAGACTTGGCTGGTAGAGAGGTGGAGCTTTCTGAGCTGTTGTTATTTAGCACATTCTCCTTGTGAGCTTTAAAAAAAGGCCTGACAGTGTCCCCCTTTTTCCTTCTTGACTAACGTGTACATCATCATAAAATGCAGGCAGAGAGCTACTTCAGCAAAGATTGCCCATGCTTAACAAGCTGCTGTGCACTTAATACACTTCAGCTTTCTTTGAGAGCTTTGAAGTAGAACAAGGGTTGCTTTAAGTTGGACAGCTCTACATCACTGCAGCATGTTAGTACAGTGTGAACACTCCCTTTCTTGCATTAGAATGGATTCTAAACTTATCACACAAAACTGGCAGCAACCAGGTATCTTCATGTACTCTGAAAGTAAAACTAGGGCTCTGGCAAATGTTCCACTACCTGAAAAAGATACCCAGCCCTATGTTTTTGGGCTCTGAAGTGGCAGTGCCTTTCACTGGACAGCACTGTGTGGGTGAAACCCTTCTTTGCTCTAAAGGCACCAGAAGCTGTGCACTTTATGATCTGCCTAAAACCATGTGGTAATGGGGGAAGCCCTAGCAAAAACATTATAGCTGGAGTAAAAGCTGGAGCATCTTGACCTAGCAGTAGTGTTCTGCAATTCCAGCAGATTCTGTGACATACCTGACTGGAAATGCTGGTGGAAAACTGGTTGGTTTTGGTCTCACTTAGGTGGAATTGTCTCCAGCTTTTCTAAACACTACGATATCCTGACAGGCTCTTCAGGCTATCAACACTTCTTGACAGGTCTTTTCCTTGCAGTCCATGCAACTCTTCTCTTGCCTTGTTTTCTGTCAATATCCATGGGCACAGCAATGCCAGAAAAGTTTTCCATTTACCACAGGCTGGTTAAGAGTGTTTGGATTGTTGTCCCTTTCCTGTCACTGTCTCTTATGTGGATCTGAAGATTTCTTTCTTCCCTTGGATCTCAAACCATAGGCCAGAGGGATTAGTTGCCCTGGATCATATTTGAGAATATGTTGAGCTGCAGACAGGTGCTATTAGATGTAGGTGAGGCTATTTATGTGAGTTTTGGAGGCAGCTGCTTTTTCTGTTCTTTTTCAATATTTGTGAGAAATAGTTGCTACCTTTAATCTCTAAGTGCACTATGAAAAGCAAAAAAAATCATTGCAGTGCTTGAAATATGAAGGGTTAAATAAGGTGTAATCAGTCAATAATCCTTTTTTGCTTTATTTTTTCTTAGGGCTATTTGAGAGGGAGAATGCTTTTGAAGCCTTTGTTCAAATTAAAAATTGAAAAGGAGCACAAAATAGGTGAGGTGGGCTGACACTACAGGAGTTCTTGTTCTTGAAGCATGATCATGTTTCCTTGAAAGGAGTTAGGAATAAATGCCTCTTAAGGGGCTAAGATAATAGCAGCAAAACAAACAAATTTGGTTTCTGCACCTGGTGTTGGCTGCAGCACCAGAGAAATGGGCAGAATTTGTTGTCCACCATCCAAACAAAGATTGGACTAGCTTCTGCTGGAATGTTTAAAGTTTTGCTTTTCACTGTACTTTCACCTATAAGTTTGTAGAACTGTTGCAAAAGATGCCACCTGGTTTGGGCAGGCCATGCCCTTACGGGGAACAAGGAGAATAATAAGAAAGAGCTGCTTCTCCTCTAGGTCCTTTCACTCTCCCCCTTAATTTCTTCTCTTTCTTTGCCTTGTGATGGGATCAGACTCTCGGTGAGACATCTGTAACAGAAAGAGAGAAAAAGCATGATTGTTAAGGTCTAAGAGAATGAATGGTGTTCTTTCTCCTTTCCTCACCTTTATTTCCTCTTTCCATCCTGCTTGAATTTTCCTTCTTGACCCTTCACCACATGAAGAACACTGGAAAGGGGTGGTGGTAAACAGGACCTGTTTCTATGGTTGTAGGTGCAAGTCTGGCAGTGCTTCTGGATCCTTAGACTCAAGAGTCCATGCTGTTCTCATTCAGTGGCTGAGCTCTAACATCATCTGAAAGTGGATGCAGACAGGTTTTTGTTTCAGCTAATTGAGCATTTTTATTTTCAGGTACTATTTTATGAAAATGGGGTGTCGTGGAGTCTTATCCCTTGGATGCTTTAGAATAAAGGCATTTCCCTGATAACATCTGTACATTTCCTCTGCCTGCTATTATTACGTAAATAGCAAATACTGCTATTTAATAATGAGCAATATCTCCAACTGTTGGCATAATGAGCATGTAAGCTAGTGAGGGCTTCAGAAAGGAAAAAAAAAAATCCTGCAGGCAATTTTGGATAATGATTTTGCCATGGGGGAAGCTAGTGAGAGAGACAAAATTCCTCAAGGTTTTGCAGCAGCTGGCAAGGTCTCCATGGTTACACTGGCAAGAGATCTGGGAAACCACCAAGAGTAGTTCATTGCTCTACAATAAAATACCAGAAGGGAATAATCCTTGGTGCATCTGAAGATCATCTTAAAGAGAAGCTTTAATTAAAAAAGAGGAAAGTGAAGAAGATGCAAGGTTTGTTAAGGGGAAAAATGTTTAAAATGGAATACAGCCAGTGACAAAGTTGTGGGACACCTTTTAATCGCAGGTTGTGGCTGCAATATTTATGTGTGTTGTCTCTACTTATTTCATACATTTGTGTGGCCTGACAAGATCAGGGAAATAATCTTGTCTGAATGCAAGCAAATTGTCACAGAAAGAGTAGCTATTCAGATAAGATTGTTCTGCCATGCATTGTGGGACATGAAATGTCCCCTGGTTGCATGCTCATGGATGGGAAGGTTCTGTGAGATTTCAAGGCATTCAGCTTCTCAAAAAAATTATATTCTGTCTTAGGAATGCCAAGTTTCAGAACAGTAATTTCTTAACAAGAAGGAATAGCAAGCTACAGCTGGTTTTAGGTGGGATGTAGATCAAAATCTATATATAAGATTTTCTTTGTAAGAATGTTGAGAACAGAAGGAAAATGGCCCCTTTTTAAAAGCCATTGTGATTTTTATCAGCATTGTGTCCGATATTCAGCATAGTGCAGTGAATTACATCTTCTATTTTGTAATGCTTAAAGTTATAAAAAGTAATTTTGAGCATCACGTAGCTGAGTCTGAATTTCAGGTAGAGCTTTGTGCATATGCCTATACATCCATATTAAATACCTGTGTTTTTCAGCCCTGCTGCAGAGTTTCAAGGTCTGTTCAAGTCACAATCTCGTGTCTCATGAGAGGAATACTAAAAGATATTTCTCCCAAGGAGATATAAGCAGCATTTGAAGATAGCCTCACAGTTTTAGCAGTCTGGGGTGTTTTTAGTGAAAGAGAAAATATTGATTTGCCAAAAAATGTTATTTTGTTTCATTAGTTTATTTACTTGGCAGTGTTTTTGAGCGATAAATGTTTCTGAAATTTAGGGCTGTCAAAATTTAGCCAGATGCTGAATGTCAGACAGTAGGATTGGAATGGCTTGGGGTTAGGGAGACCCAAACTCAGAATCAGGCCTAACAAGAGACTGAACCTGGGATGTACCTATCCTGCAAGCATTGCTGCAGACATGGGCAGCTGGCTCCTTTAAACATGAATCTTGTGGTGTCTCTTGTCATAGTTGATCCATCTTGGATAAATGCTAATTTCTGGCTTATGGGGCCTGCCACTGTATTTAGTGCTAGAGCATCCACATGGCTGGGATGTGAGAGCCTGGCTGCCTCCTCCCAATTATGGGAATAGGCCTCTTAACCACTTGGCCCCATCTCATGTACAGCTGCCACAGATATGGTCTTGGAGCAGAGCTGGAAAAGCTCTTAGTTAAGCACATGGAATGCTTTTAGTTGCCACTCTTGAGCCTAGCTCAGCCTGGGGAATGGAGATGATTGGTGACAGTGGGCTCCTCCATCAGCAGCGTTGCTCAAACTGTTTGCTGCAGAGCACTTTCCAGATCACTAAGCAGTGATACCTTTTTGCTAGAGATAAGCAGGTTCAGGTATAATGCTGTGCTTGTGCTGTGCTTAGAGGAGAATAGCAAATAGCATTCTGGTAGTTAATTAAAAATAAACGATGTTTTGCTTTTGTCGGTGTTTCACCTTTAGAAAAACACTTAGCCTTTAACCAGGTCACTGTTTTTGACCTTTATAGCAAATGAAGCGTTCCTGTGTTGTCTGAGAGATTGAATACATGACCTGCTCATTTGTTTCTGTCAACTCAGTCAAAAAAATAAACCCTCCATTGATGTATTGCATCTTCAGCTCAAATTCTGTGTGGCTGGCTGGTGGAAAAGGCAGCAATTAGTGCACTGAACTTTCCTTGAGTGCTACACGTGCCACACTCACTGTTTTCCTCTCCCTGCCAGAGGGAATGGCAGGGGAGGGGAAGGAACTGAAACGGGAAGAGAGGGATGTTCTCATTTTAACTTCCTTCCTACTCTGCCATATCCTCTAATCTCTGTCATCTTTCAGAGCCTGGAAATGGTGCCAGGGATTCCTTGACTCTGTGGAATGACTCAGACTTTGGACTTGGTGGTATTAGAGGAAAAAAATCGGGGTAATTCTTTGTGAAATGAAATAATTTTTGGCCAAATCTACTTGTTCATCATCAAAGGCCCCAGGTTTGAGCTGGCCTAAATCTAACAGATTGTGCTTGTCATTGAGTGGTGGTCTCTGGTACCAGCTGAGGTTTTTCTGGCAGCAGTTAAGGGACTTAAGTCCATATCTATGAATTCTTCACTCACCACTCAAACACATTCAACAGAGAGGACTGAAGCTAATTATCTGCCTGATTTTGTACCATTCAGGGATGCAATGGTAAACATTAATCCATCACTGAGCATTTTCTGATGTCATCAATAATCATGCTAGGTGTATTTTAAACCAATATTTCTGTTACAATCTGGACTTAGCTGGTCTTAGTAGTTTTGCAGTGCATGAGCAGTGTAAGGAAAAACCTGGTTTAGTAATATCCTGATTTCATTGTTCTGAAGACACTTAAATACCACTGTCTTTCCTACTCTATTTACCCAAGGCTCTTAATGAAACACTTCAAAGTGATGTAAGTATTCCCTGTGGTGCTCAATCCTCCAAGTCTTGCTGAGAAGTTTGTTCCCTCAGGTTTTGTTGCCTGTCCATTGCCTACCTAACAGAATACATGTGGGGCAGGCCCTTTCCATCCCCAAGCTGATGATTTAGCTCCCAGAACTCCTCACCCAGGGCTGAGGATTAGAGGCAGTATCACAGAGCAGACTACAAGAGATAACTATACACTAATTTTTGCTTTCTGACTTTCTCTTCAGAGCCTTGTTCTGAAAATCATTAAAGTGAAATGAAACCTCATATTTATTCTTTCCATGACTCTGAGGGAATAATAAAAATTCATACAGAAAATTATTAGTCCCATGCAATATTGGGAATGTCTCAGCTGAATGCCAGTCCAAACTTGCTTTCTTTCCTCTGTATAGTGGTATCTGAGTCTGCTTGCCAAGATTGCTCAAGCATTTTCATTTAACAACTCCCATGCTACTTCAGAGTTCTTAACATCAGTGGGTAGTTCTGACCTCTTTCGCTCTCTTTCTGCTGTGTGCTGTAGTTTTGAGGCCTTACTTGTATGTGTGGAAAGGTCACACTTTAGTTGTGTGATGCTGGGGAGGATTGCCCTTGCTGCTGGTGCGGGCCTCCCCGGACTCAGTAATGCATCTCATATTGATGACAGGTTTATTAACATTCTTTTTTTTTCCATTTCTGCTGCCCTGGGTTCTTTCCAGGTCCAGAAACAGAAATACTGGAACCCTCTGAGTGAGGTGATGTGTCTGTGACTGTGACTATTGCCAGCGCTCATAACAGCTCGTCCCTCAGGGGACCTTCAGGGCAGATCCATTAGCTCTTCTTTGTAGGAAAAGTGGAACTTTCCATACTGCCTGTGTGTGTTTGACCAAGCTGATAATGAGATTTTCTCTGGAGCTGAAGTGGCCTTTGGATTTGTTTTGGACAGGCTTGATTCTCTTTTTCATTTGGCACCAGTGTCAAGGGCTGATCCCAAGAGGACTGTTTTGAAAGGACTGGTCGCTTACTGACCTTGCTTCTCTTGCATTCAAAGACCACCTTGGAGCTGTGTTCTGGAATGGATTTAGTGACATTTAAGTTACTTGCATCTTGTGGAAGCTAAAGACCTCTTTTTTTTTTCACTCCACAAGTTTGAAGACAAGTAAGAACTGCAGTTGCTCTCTTAGCAGAATTCCTGTTCAGAGAAAAAACAGTCTGTTTCTGAAATAAAATGAGCAGAGGTGTTCTATCCTTAAAGGGTCTTTTTCTGGACCAGTGGAAGTTATTTTGGGTGTTCTTTATGGAGTGATCAATACAGAGAAGATATGTTCTACTTTAAGCATTGAGTACATTTATGCTGGATAAAGGAACTGTTAAACACACAAAGCTCAGTCTCACCGACCTTATGGACAAAAGCCAAAAGGGTTTACAAAAGGGAGAAAGGGGACAAGCCTCTGTGTGGAATCTGGAAATGTGACAGACTTTGCTATAGATTGTCCTTCTAGTCATATCTTTTGTGTTTTAATAATTTAAGTGGCTTACCTATGTTTTGAACAAGCCAGTAAATTCTCATGTTTTGTGCTGAAAGTCGCTTATATGGCAATTACACCTAAGCAGGACAAACTAAACTAAGCTGGAAAGGCTTAGCTCTCTAGATCCTAACTAACAGTAGGGGCTTATGGAACACTGGCTCATTGAATGACATTTTGCAAGTGTTTGTTTTGATATTCCCAATTAGAATTAGCATATTATTGGCAGTCAACCCTGTATGAAATTTGGAGCATGATTGCATAACTTCCCTTTGGTGTTTTGTTGTGCATCAGGTATGGGAGTTCTGTCAGGAGAAGCAGCAGCCTAAATTAAGAGCCAGAATCTATTGTCTGCTTTTCATTGGCTGAACCCGTTAATTTCTCTGGGAGTTATTTCTTTTTCTGATGTCGTGTAGACAAGTCCATCTGGCACAGGTGTAAAGCCAACCTGTAGTACCACCAGTTAGTGCTGGCTTGCCAGGCTGATGGGCAAGGAGATTTTTTCAGTAAGCAACACAGCTCAGTGTTGCTTTAATAGTCCTCAAGGCTTTGATTTTAAAATGCTGTCCTGCTTCATCAAAGCAGATCTGAGATAAGACAAGATTTGAGGAACTGACATGTATCATATATGCCATCAAACAGCTAATATTATCTCAATTCTCTTTTCAAATCAGTCTTCTGACAGGCATGATGTATCATGGACACTATGGCCAAGTTACCCTTGCCATGGCACTCCAAGCTACTACACATATTCTCTCTCATTCCTCAGTAAAAACACAGGTTAGGCAAGCCTTTTGCTACTTTTCTACTTGTTGATGGATATAATTTCTTTTAACAATGTTAATTTCATAATCTGATACTCAGGAAATGCATCTTTTTGGAAATATTCAGATCTTGGGTTTTGATGTTTAGAAAATAGACTGAATAATAGGGAAGATGGTTAAAAGAAGTGCAGCAGGGACAAAAATTTCTGAAGGACATGAAGGAAGCTCTAAGCAGAGAAATTTTAGTGTCCACTGTAGGGTCTCTATCTATGAGTAACTGGGACATGGAACTTCTCCCAGCAGACTTTTTCATAGCCAGTCTTACCCTACAGAACAGGAGAACAATTGTGCTGGGAGAAGCTGAAGAGGCAGAGTAGATGGGGTACCTAGCTTCCAGTTCTAGACTGCGTTCTCCAAATCCTCTTTTCATCAGCAGTCCACTCTTGTTAGCACTGGATTCTCTGGTCTCTTTGCATGAACTGTGAAAAGAAATGATATTACAAGAAATGTTGCTTAAGAGCATTTGTCACTAATATCTCAGGCGTATGGATGGCTGCACAATGAGCCTCATTGCTGACTCTTGAGTGCTCCAGGGTGATGCACAAGGGTGTCCCATTAGCCTCTGCTGCTGATTTATGTCTTCTACTGAAGCTGGTATTAAAATGTGTTTATGTAGAGCAAGAAAACCGTGCAGTGTAGCATCCAGAACAGACTTTGTTGTCATGCCTGTTTGTTAAATTCATTATTTGGAGTGTCAGTGGATTAAGCCCCAAGCTACAGTGGAAATAGGCAGAGCAAGAAGAATTAAGAAAAGCAATGCTTTCCAGACCTGGCCTAAGTGAACTGCTCCAATTATAGCTCAGTAATGAGTTTATTAAAAAAGACGGATGAGAGCAGTAAAGAGTGGTGAGATGGCAATTGTTTTTCATAACTGACCTTAGCTAAGTGTAATTTGAGTAGACATACATAATGTTAACTTGGAGGTTTTAATTTTGGTTAGGATAATCACAGTTTGAGCACTCCATGCTCTCCTAATTCAGGATACTAATGTATTCCATAATTTCTTAAGGGCCTTGGACATAAACTTT
This sequence comes from Rhipidura dahli, assembly GCA_013399225.1. Taxonomy (NCBI): domain Eukaryota; kingdom Metazoa; phylum Chordata; class Aves; order Passeriformes; family Rhipiduridae; genus Rhipidura; species Rhipidura dahli. The sequence goes on from VXAC01007863.1 coordinate 368,757, forward strand.
AGCTAACAGGTGTGCAACAGATTGAGCTGGGAACAATCTAAGAGTAGTCAAAAGAGCTGCTTTGATTGTAATTTATAATAGGCTTATAGTTTCAAATTTAAAAATGTATAAGTCTGTGTGACTTCTAATGCTTGTGATTCACAGGCAGTTACCACTAGTTCCCATTAATGGAAAATGATGATGATTTACATAATGCTAATATCTATTCATTATTTAAATCCTTAATTATGTGTGCAGCCATGTGGTGCAATGAAATAATAAAAGGATAAAAAATGCAGGAAGTAATGGTTCTTTCAAGCAACTGGGAAGTTAGGTGGCCATTACATTAAAAAGAAAGAAGATAAAAATCATACTTGTACCACCTTTTGATGGTTTTTCAAAAAGGGAGGGCTTCTGTTAATATTGTCTTAATATTTGGGTCCTAGTTATACATCTGACTTTTGTAATATAGCTTCAGAACTCAATTTTGTTTCTCTTATTTGAAATTAAACCTTTTTTAATCCCATATGAAAATTGGTTGTTTATCAAAAAAATCAAACCCTAACTTGTTCTTCCCCTGACAGAACTGCCTTCTTGGAGAGTTCAAAAGTTCATTTGTAGGTTTTCCTTGCCTGTGGTTCGTTTTTTGCTGTTTCAGATTTCTGAATGAACCTCACAGACTACAGGGTACTCATTGCTGGTCTGTTGTGACCTTTTCCATGAGGTTTATATAAGGCAGATCCCATAAACACCCACTCAGAATTGACTGATTTGCTATTTTCCTGTTAACTGATTCTTCATTAATACAAATCTATGTGGTACTGAATTTTAATTTCAGTTCACATCAATGCTGAATTTTCATATCTGCTGGAGCTTTGAAATTGGATTGTGTTCATCCTAGGTGAATTTTTTGATGGCAGAGTTCAACTGACCATTGTTAATTTGTTGTGGGTTTTTTTTTTTTGTTTTGTTTTGGGGTTTTTTTGGGGCTGGTTAGATAGTGGGTTTTGGGTTTTTCTGGAGTGGATGGTCAAATAATAAGCAAGAATATTTCTAAGAATGAATGCTGGAATATTAATCTTTCACTAGATTAATACAGCTGTTCCAGGATAAGAGCTGGGAGATAGGATATTAAGATTGGAGGGTTAAAAAGAGCTCCCTAAGGCAATGTGAGAGACAGCTTAAGAGCTGCCCATCAATATTCAGCACTCCATTTGACTCCAAAACACAATAATGGACAAGTCTGTGCTTGTCAAATATTAACGATCAAAGTTCTGTCCTCAGACACCAAGCTACACTTGCAATTAAGTAGATTAATAACTTCCAGGTTGATAATGATGGATGGAAGGCTTCTACAATTGGTGTTGCCTTTTAAATTCAAGAGTCTGATATGTCACTGATGTCAAATGCAAAATTGCTGTCGGTATTCCTAAAATGGGATCCTAAAATGGGATCATTGCCTTCTTGCCCTGCTGCTCAGCTGAGAAAGATCAGTCGGTGCCATTTTGTGTCTCGTTCAGGCAGCTACTTCTGCTGGGCTTGTCCAGACCAGTAGATGCTGCTGGGTGTGTTCCCTTCCAGTTTTGGGGGAAAGGAAATGAGGCCTATGGCATCCCTTTCATACCAGAGTCTTTTGTGCAGGCACTGCTCTCTCCAGGATTCTTTGTTGGGCACTGAAATAGCACGAGAATGACCTAGCAAAGAATTTCTCCGCCAGCTCTCCCTGAGGATGTGCCTGTGCATGGTTTAACTGGCTCTGTTAGGCACATCAGATGCACTTATGCTTTCTAGTAACCTCAGGGGGCCTGGAATAGGTGTCAGGAGAGAGGGATGTGTCACTTGAGTTTGGTTTGTTTGCACCATTGCAGTAGACTGCAATGGGCATCCCGAGGACATTCTTTCTTTGGCTCAGGGTAAGAAATTAAGATGCAATGTTGGGCCCCATCTTTTGACTTCTTCTGGCCTTCCCCATTTCAAACAGACCCCTACTCACAAGTGCTAATTTCTAGCAGCTACAGAGTCACAGCAGTTGGAGCAGGATTTTTCACAGACCCTGCAGAGACATCTCTAGAAATCTGTTCCACTCTGAGAGCTTTGTAGGTCTTTTAGTGGGGCAGAATGAATAACCCATGAACTGACCCTAAACCTGGGTCAAGTACAGTGTTAAGGATATATACAATGGGGGTGCAAATGCTTCTGCACAACAGATAATACAGATGCACTCCAGTTGAGAGGTTGTTGAATGCTCCAGAAGAGCTGCAAATATTTCAGTCGTTGATCTTTTTGTGCCATGGTTGCTATGTATTGCATATTTTTTGGAATCCTCCCAGAGTCACTTGGAGAAATAGATGCTGTAGGCAACTCCTGTTGGTTTGATCACATCTTGATAGGAAATTGAAAGTGCCAGACAACTCTCAGTAGAAAATGGTCTCAGAGACTCTAAGCTTGCCTGTTACAAATGGAACTTCATAGTGACAAAGGGAACAAAGTCTACCTCACTGCAATAATGCTCTGAAACTCTCCTCTATGAGGTGAAAAAGAAACCTGAGGCATTATTAGAGAACCCTGCTTACAAATGGCTTGGCTGCAGCAAATTTCCAGTGTACTTTGACATAACCCTCAGCTTTATTGTGGTTGCACTGGCCGCAAGAAACCTTGACAGCAGATTTGATGACTGATATTTCTGTTTTATTCAGACATTTTATTTTATGCTCGCTCCAATCATCCGTTGAGGAATGGATTAAAATTCAAGCACCATAGGATTGCCTGGACGGAAATAGGAGTTCAATAAATGTCATCTTTCATGGCACTAAATTGACTGTTTATAGGGCTAGGCCTTTGATTCAACCCTTTATTGAACCTTGGTTTATACTGATTGAAGCCTTTGCTGAGGACTTAGTATAGAGAACATATGTAACGACTGAAGCTTTCTGATTGCCCAGGGCTATTTATAGAAGTCTCTGTCCTATTTTGAAAAGAGACCTCTGCACCAATCACTCTGAAGTCCAGATGTCCTTCATGGAGCCTTGAGCTGCCTTGTGTCACGGAAACAGCCTCTTAATATGTTTAGGTGCTGAAGGCAAAACTTCACAGTAATTCAGGGATCAGAGCCCAAAAACATCATTACAAAAAGCTGCCAGCTGAATGCAAGCACCAAAGATGTCGCCTCTTTAAGTATCAGCTTTCTTTTCCCCTGAGGACTTCAGGGAAGCATAACTGTGACTCTCTCAAGTCCAGGACTGATCCAGTTCAACAAACTGTCCTTGCTTCACCCTTAGTCCTCTCAGATCCTTTCTAGCTTCCCTCAGGGTTTCACGTGCATAGCACTTGCTAGGCAGCTGGGAGACAGTCCTTCTTCTGTTTGAGGGGGATTGAAATCCTTGGGTTTAGCTCTCTGAAAAATGGTGAAGAAGCAGTTCTGTCTGAAGTTTCTTCACCTTCTGTGAAGGAAGTTATATTCGCAACCCAGGCCCACTCCAAATATGTCCCCTATTGTGTTTTATAGTGTACTGGGGAGCCCATCTCAAACAGCCAGAGAGATCAGTTGATTTGGCCCAGTTTTCCTGCAAATTTCTGCATTCTCTTTTCCCCTCTTCTCCCTTTGCCACTGTGAACTTTTAGAGGTTAAGCCAGAGGATTCTCAGCTTTGCCTTGAGGCGTCTTGTCTCTTTCCACTGCAGCGTAAGATGATTTTAAAGGTCATTTCACCAAGATGCTGTGGCCTGCATTCTCCTCCAGGCATGAAGATAAGGCATAAACAGTGAAGTCCATTTGCAATGCATTTAGAGGTTGTAGGGCTCTTTATCTTGTGAATTCGGGGAAAAAGATGCTAACACTTCTGGCTGTGGATGTCAAAGAGAGGCTTCCTTTTCATAAGAAGATATGGCCTTCCACAGAGTTAAGCCCTGAAGAGAAACTTACCATTTGAGCTTAATTTTTTCACAGCCATTTACTGCAGCAGTGGAGAAAAGGAGAAGGGATTGTCTAATGGACTCCTTTCCCGAGTCTCAGCTCCTGAGTTGTGGAAAAGAAAAATACATTGAACCTCCATCATATACTGAGGTTAGTCTAAGAATAAAAGTCTTCCCACGAACATCTTGATCCTTTATTTTTCCCCTGAGCTCTGAGGCTGATGATTTTGAGCTATATAGACCCTGCTGCTTAAGTCCTCTGTGCCTGTGTGGTAAATATGACGTCGATGCCTTGAGGTAACCGGGCTGCAGCAGTGCATTATCTCTCACCGAGGGGTCCCTGGAGGGTTGGGCAGTGAGCTGTGGCTTATCTCATCCACTGCTGCATATTTAATTGGGAGTGCTTTGGCTAGCAGTGGGAGCACTTCTGCATTGCTCTGCTCATCCTTCCATTAACAGAGAGAAATCTGAACTGCTTTTCGCGTCCAGTTCCTCTCTGGCCATTTCAAAGGGTGATTCTGCACACCATTTTATGCTCTTTATCCGCACTGATTCTCATTTAAGTGTTTTTAACTAAGCTCCTGAAGTTTTATGGAACAAGTCCAGGTCCCAGTGTCCTCCCTTTTCAGGTGGCCTCTCACAGGCTGCTTGAACTGTGATGGCCTTCTGCACACCATCCTGCAGAGCCCTGTCTCCCTCCCAAGTCCAAGACATGCTGTTTATAGTCAGGCTAAATACATGTTCTACTGAGCAGTGCTCCTTTTACCTGTTGGCACAGGGATCATCCAAAATTGCCTAAAAAACATTTGGCATCCTTATGATCAAAATTTGTAACATTAGTGCTGCTTCCAAAGACAAGTGGCTGCTAGATCAGCGCCTGAGATCTCACACAGTATTCACAGAATAACATAGACAGGGCAGCCAACTAGAATAACAGAACTGCATGTATGAATATTCCATTCCATTGGCAAATCTGACACTCCCACCAGGATTAGAGCCTTTTATCAAAGCACCAAGAAGGGAAACATATTGCTTGTAGTAGAAAAGCAGAAGTAGGAACCTAAAGCACTGAAAAATTTCTGGCAGTATTTTTGCAAACTCTTATTTTTGCAAATATTTTTAGCAAGTGAAATGAGGTTACCTCCACAAGCTCCTCTTACAGTTCTGGCTGGAATCTGGGGAGCAGAGTCAGTGGGATTCACTGTTGGGTACTTTCAGGTGCTGCTAACTCCATTTTGTGCAGAATATTATCAACAAACCCATCTTCCACTCATTCCTGCTTGTTCATTGTTTATTACTTTCTCAAATAGAAGAGAGCTCAGTTCTTGAGACCAGGCTACAGAATGGCACAGGTGCCACACCCTACGTAATACAGTTGGTTATTCAATTGTGTCTTGCCCTTTGATATCAGAAAATGTTGTATTAAAGGAACAGTAACAACACTCCTTGTTAAATTGCTCCCTTCTAAGAGAGGCTGAGGCATTGTAAAGCAATGTTGGATTTTTATGCCATTACATGCAACAACCAGAGGATCCAGGGAGATTTTCTGTTATGATAAGTGTAGGAAAAGCATTTTTACTCCTCCTCCTGATCTGCTGCACTCAGCCAGCATGGGAACCTGTGCATCCAAAGCTATGTTTACCTGTAGTAGTTCAGCAGGGGAAATGGCACTATTCATCAGCACTTTTACGGTTCCTTAAATATTTCATTATAATCCTGTTCATGCAGCAAACAGAATCCAACAACTAGAAAAAGTGTGCATTTTAGGAAGTCCAGTCCTGGTGTGAAAATTAGGGCCATGGAATAAGTAGACACTGGTTTAAGAAACAGAGCACAGAGTTTTCTTTGTCAAAGTTTCTGATAAGTACTTGAAATGGGCCACCCAGTATTTAGTCTGAACACAAGGATGAAGATATGCTATATTTGGAAAAAAATGGAATGTGACTTAAAAACCAAACCATGGAGGAAGTAGATCCTCAAATGTAAAGTATTCACATTATTCAAAGCTGCATCTAAAAAAGTATCAAGAGCTTCTGTGCTAGCTAATAAAACACAGTGAGTAAATATTGGAAAATGTGGAGGGATGTATTTGTAGGGTGAGAAATGCGTTGCAGTGAGGTACACACTGGAAAGCTTAAGTCATGCCACGCATGATGTAAAGTTCTTTCCTAACTACAGTTACCTAAAGGTAAACCTTGTTTAATTTCCCTAATAACAGATTCCTTTTAAGATCTCTTTTAGTTACTTAAATATGTACCATAAGAATTGGCAAAAAAATGTAGAAGATGCAGGAAACAACACCAGAAAAAATGGGCCAAATGTTAGAGAAAAGTTCTGGTGGTGAGAGTTTTAAAGAACTCCATCTCTCCAGTTTACAAAAATGAGTTGGAGGTAACCTGACTTCTGTCAAAGGACCTTTATGGGAAGAAGAAACTAGGCACTAAGTGGACTCTTTAATCTTACATAAGTGATTTCAGTAATGTCTACATCATGTCTTCCCAGCACTATAAGGTAGTAGAATTAAAACTGACTGGAAAATTTCTGATGAGATGGTTTTGAATTGACACCTGGAAGGGTATTGGCTTTGAAAATTCTTTTGATGAGAAGTGTCTCAGTCTCCAGAGTGTGTTTCAAGCCCAAACTAGTGAGTCTTCTGGAGTGCCAAAAGAAGTAAGGTAATTGTATGGGGTATGGAAAGGAAAGTTACATGCTGTCATACCACATAATTCATAGGAGTTTTCCTACTGCCTTATGAAAGGGAATGTGTCACCAGCTAAGCTACCTGCTGCTCTGGGAAATAGCTGTTGACCCTTTTCTTTTACTCTTTTTTTTTTTTTTCATATTCCTTCTTTTCTGTGCTGACCTTCCCCCTCCACTTTGCCATCATTAACATCTTTTCACCAAAACAACTTTTCCCAAAAAAAAAAGACCCTTTCAAAAAAAAAAAACCCCATTAAAAAAAAAAAAAAAAAAAAAAAAAATCTATGCTGCCCAGATACAGGACAGAAGATTCTTAAATTCAAGAGGGTCCCAGGGTTGGGAGACTTTCATGCAGAGCTATAGGGAAAATGCTAAGGTAGGACTTCATGCTGGCTGTTGCCTGGTTTCAGCTGGAGCAGCTGGGTTTTCACTGCTCACGACACAGGCTGTGAGCCCCCTAAGGCAGATGCAGTGATGGGATGTCATGCTCATCCAGTGGATTTGGTTACACCACCAGTTGCACTCCACATGGAACAGTGTTCTACAAAAAAGGATTTCCTATTCAGGTGGCTTCTTCAGCAGTTTGTTTATGCACCAACGTTTCAGCAAACAGCTTGCTTCTGCCACTTTCTAAGTAAGGCATTTTCCCTGTAAATGAAATATTGATTGATCTAACAAGAAATACTTGAGTATATATTGCATAGCAGCTCCAATAGAGAAATGAATGTCTGTGAAAACAAAAATAAATAAAAATTACATGGTATTTATATGAAAAGAAAGGTGTGACCTTCTGTGAACAGCAAAGACCATCCTTGGGAGAAGACTGGCAGCAAAACTAGTTATTTAATGTATAAAACAGTGCATGCAAAACAGGACAGATTTGGATCTAAATATCAACTTAATGTCTCATTTCAGGAGAGTTTTGAGCAATAAGGCTTGTCATCTGTTAGCTAACAGCTATCATGGGAGGATAATTTTTTATGAGAACTTATGAATTATGAATTTTCCCTTTTGACATTATGAGTTAGAACACATTAATCCTGTTTCTTCTTACAGTAAACAAGGAATGTTTCTTTCTCAGTTTAACTGATGTATTGTAACTTTTTTCTTCCCTTGCAAAGGCTTTATAGAAGGAAATTTTGTTTTCTTGCTAGGGCATCCCAGAATTAAGGAAATCTGTGCTGTGCTTATAGTTTTGTTCTCAAAACCTTATGCATTAAAACACAGTGACTCTCTTGGTTTTATTCACTCTAGTCTGGTGAAGCTAAAGTGGCTGTGAATGGTCCAGTTGTCTTTAATCAGCCAAGTAGGAATGAGATGAGGGATGAGAGTGCAGGATCAGTCTGGGCTAGCTAGTCCCAGTTCCCAGTAGGATTTGCAGTTTGTTGAAGAACTTTCAGTTCAGACACTTTTGCTGCTAGCAGGGAGGAGTTGCCACTTTCTGCAGATCTGTGTTTTGCTCAGCTTCAATCAACAATGGAGCTTCTCACGTTCTGGAGGAACAAAAAAGTAGAATAAGGATTTCATCAGAGCTGCAGCATTATGGTGAGATATGTCAACTGATCTGGTTCAAACAATGTCTGCTGGAAATTTTCAAGGGACCTAAGGGAATTAAATGCCCAATGGCCATTGGAGAGCAGTTAAAATAGGATACTCGTGATCAAGAAGCTTCAAAATTTTTTTGTTTGAGATTTGTCTTTTCATCACCCATGGCACACCTGTCTGACTTTCCCCTCGTTGATCATCCTGAGGCTTTATTGTCCATAGTGCTGTGTCTGGACTGCTCAGTCCAAAAGAGATGTGTTGGCACTGCAGATAAAAATATGCACTGGTTTTTTTCTCCAAAATGGACTCTGTCATTGCTGAGAGGAGCATCACAGGAGGCTTTGTTTGACAGCAGTGTGACCAGAGCGGCTTACAGTCAGTCTGCTTGTTACCAAAATACCCTGGGGAAAACTTGCCCCCAGCTGCAGCCAGTTGGCTCAACAATCAAAACTTCAGGCTCCTCATTGGGCTGTGACACTTATGTGCTTAGACCACAGCAAAGTGAAGCCTTTACCATCAAGGAGGATGAAGCTGTATTTTACCTTCCTACAACCTATTGTCCTGGTAGAGTTTCCCCAGTTCAGCTCGTACATGGCAATTTGGTGTACCTCAATGGTCAGTTTTCTGTGTTTGCAAAAGGGATTACATGGGAAAAAATGTTTCTTTTTGGTAGGATTTCTAACGCTTGGTGCTTTAAAACTCCACTTCCAAATGCCCCGAGTCCCTTGTTGCCCTGAAATGTTTATGTTTCAGGAAAAGGGCTGGCCTAATTTGTAAATGTTACCTTGTATCCCAGATATCATCTGGGAATCCTCAGCACCTCTTTCATAGGAGTGTTAATCAGGGGAAATTTTCTGCCTTGTCCAGGCTGGCTTTACCACAGAACTGTGCTTCCTTCTTAGTGCCACTTTGAAACCTTCCTTTGCAATTGCACTGGCTGAGGTGTGTATGAGGAACTGTGTTTAATACAATGTAAATGGGTTCAGCTCCACTGCCTTGCTAGGTTTGTGCCTGCTTATCTTAAGTAAGAATCCAGCTCTTGGATTGGAGCAAAGACATAGGATATTTTTTTTTTCTTGTTTCTTATTTATTTTCACTGCAAAACAGTATTGGAAAATAGTCTGAAATCAATACTTTTGCATCTTCACCAGTTCTGCATTTTGAACATGCATTAAAATAACTCTACTTCAGTGAGATCACAGGCCAGTTTAAGGAGAGCTTTGCAAATTAATGAAATCTCTGGAGAGGTTTTTTGTTTTGTTTTATTGGGGTTTGTTTGTTTGATTGTAATTAAACTCCATTTTTACCAGTCAAAACAAGAAAGGGATATACCACAAAGAGGATGAGTACCTAGGTTTAGTCATAGTGGAATTACTCCTGGCATTTTTCCTTCCTTGATTAAGATTTTTTTTAGCTTTTTTTTGTATACACTTTGAAAGAATTTAAAACAGATTTCTCTTGGGATTGTTTCATTGTTGTTTTGGGATTTTTTTTTCCCTTGGGTGCACATTTAAAATATGGCAGTAAATTTTCTTTATGCCTTAGCAATGCCCAGTTGCCTGCAGCCTTTTCTTTTATTCCTGTCTTGCTGTAAGAAGTGGCTGGTTGGTCTTGGTTGCTTACAAGTATCCTTATTTCTGAATGTCCAAACTAATCTGCTATCAAAGCTGACATCTTGTCTTTAAAGAAGTAGTCTTTGGAATTTCAGTGTTGTTATGTGAATAAAAAAACCCATAAATTCTATTAAGGTATTTCAAAGAATTTTGAAAAACAGTGCAGTGGGGAATCTGTGTGCTTCTATGGCAGTTTTCTTTCATCTTCTGTGTCAGCCTCATTTCCAGAGCTGGTGATAATTGATTACAGTCTCCATTTCTTAAATAGCCTTAAGAAAACATACTGGCATCCCTGTGCCTCATTACAGGATTCACATCAAGGCCTGGGTGACCTTGTCAGTTTTATCTGTGTTACAGGGACACTCTAAACCATCAGGGAGATAAAAGCTGAACAGCAGAGAAGGATGATTCCTGGAGGGGGGAATGCTGCCACGGGATGCTTTAACATCTCTGAACAGGAGTGACATCTTGGAAGGTTTGGAGGTGTACTTGTGGCCAGTGCATCTGTCTAAGTGATTTTGGACAAGAGATTTAGGGCAGTGTGTGCCACTGAGCTCTTTTGTGTAGATCCAGTCACTGACTGGGCTTATTTCTTTCCATGGGGGTTCAGATGTCTCTTAAGTGTGTGTTCTGTGCTGCATCTCCCCATAAATCAGGAGATATAATACCATTTTATTGGCCTTTTACACTAAATGGATTTAAAAGCTATTCTGAAGTACTGCTGCACCGGTCAAGGTGTAGGACAGAGGGTTACATTTCATTTGCATTTCAAATCCTTCTTGGAAAGGAAGGTGGAAGGAGCCATTACAAATCTAAATCCATCAGTCCCTGGTTTGTGGGGTAAAATCTGCATCTCTGGAAATGATGCCTAGAGATTTACACAGGCCTGGGAATAGCAGCCCTGAGGTGTTTTGCAAAACATAGGTACTATTCATACTGTCAGGAAGGCAGATTTTCTCTGAAGGTAATCTCGAGTGGGGTGGTGCCACAATGAAAGCTATGATGTGGCAGTTACTCTAGAGGAATATTTAGAAGTCTATGCTTTAAAATAATATTGGGACTATATCTGCTTTAGTGCTGTACAGTGCTTGGGTTCTCTGGTGATGAGGAGCATGTGGCTTGAAAAGCTAAATAGTGCTTTAAAGCTGAGATCACAAAGGTCTTGCAGCATTTAGGAATGGCTATGCATCCTGAGTGATAATGTCCTAAAGGGAGGCCAGATGTTTAACTTCCTGCTCTGTTACCTATATTTATATTCTTGATTGGAATGGGATAAATGTTAAGAACAAAGACAATGGCAATGCCTATATTACAGTGAGCAATTACTGAAATATAGTCTATGTGTCTTTCACAGGAGAGGATTTTTTTTTTTTTTACTCTTAAATGTCATGTTTTCTTGCTTTCTCTTGTAGGATGTCTCTTCTTGGACTCACCTTTTGTAACCTCTAATAGCATCACCAGCCCTAGGGCGCACAGAATCCTCCATCCCCACTGTTCCAAAGTCACCTGCATGTGTCCAGGGCTGTGCATTCCTGAGTGACATAGCTCCTTAGGCTGGGGCATTGCTGTGGAGTACACATCCTGCCAGTAGCTCAGTGTGCAGCTGGAGTGCAAACTGCAGGTTGTCCTCAGGATGTCAGGAGGTGGCTGGAGCCCATGGCAAGGGGCCATGACCTGTCACTGACCCTTTTAGAAAAGAGTAAGGAAATCCATCTGACTGTGAGGAGTGCAGGGAGTCAAGCAGGGCACCCATCAGGTCACTGGAGCCTCGCACAGTGAAGGGGCCTCGGTCCCAGCAGTGACAGTCTCTGGTGGCAGGAGTGTGACTGCCAGGGTGGATCCCCAATGCTCAGGAAGGTTCCCTCAACAGGCAGGGTGTGGTATAACAGATGTGGAAGCAGACTGCTGGTTTTAGACTGTGAGAAAATGAATGTCTGAAGTGACCCCAGGGCAGATAGGTCTACTTGAGCTGGCACTGCTTTACTTCCAATAACTGGTGTTCAGAATTCACAGCTTTCTAAAACAAAAGCAGCTTGAGTTTTCAAAGGTTAATACTCACTTAATATGTTCATGAATTTCCATCCAGTCTCACTTTCTCTCCTTCTCTGTCACCAGTTTTGCACGCAGAAACGAATTGCTGAATTACATTCTGGTTTTGCATGGTGAGAGAAAGGGAAATCAACAGTTATGCATTTAGGGCTAGTGGATGCTGCCTGTATGTGTCTTATTCCTTTGCTGGGGGACAATTATCTTTATGCCACGAGACTGCTCTCCAGCTGTGAGGCACAATCCAAGCAGGGACAATGGAGTACAATTCTTTATGGTGTGTTAGCTGTTTGTTTCCTTTCTGGTAGCATGCTGTTTTCTCTGAAGAATTGCGTATTCATGCAGACCTGGTTTTAACATTACACCAAAGCTGCATGGTCTCAAAGCTGCTTTCTTCATAAACCAATTTCATAACTATTTTGATTGTTGACAATTATGCATTGTATATTTGGAACACATCTAACCCTTTAGAGCGGCAGCATTGCTGAAGGACAGCTTGAGGAACTCTGAACAGTCTTTTTGTGTGATCTGAAGGTTTTGGAATGCTCTGTGAAGCTTTATGAATAAAGCATTTGAATATAATAAGAGTTTTAGTGTAGATTTACTTATGTTATAGCTTCTCTGATTTCCAGGTGCTGGTGATAGTTCAAGGCATAAGACAAGGCTTATAAAAGTACTTGCTTGGCATTTCAGAGATTGAGTGAGACCTGGATGGAAGGGATCAGTCAGCTTAGTGGCAGTAGGAGGGCTTGGACATGGATAACATCCATGACTGTGATCCACAAGAAACAGCAAATGTTTTGAATGTGGCCTTTAATGTATGTATCAAAGTGTCCTTAACAGTGTTCTGTCTCAAACTCTGAATATCTGAATGTTTGATCTACCCTGTGACTGTGCTATATCAGTAGCTGAATATCAGTGTTTCTGTGTTTTTAATGAACATCATGTCATACCTATAGATAAGTGAGAGTAAAAAAAAAAAAAAGGCCACTTGGGTTGGACAGATTTAGCTTGGTTAACATTCAAAGTGGTCAGCCTCTTGTTATTTGTATGGGATATTGGGTTGCTATAGATACCTACTTTTGTTTCTTTATTCATGGAAGCTCTTCTTCTGTCCCTCTGTAAAGTGTTGTTTTGTGTCCTTATCTTATAAAACATGAAGGTAGCAGATACCTAATGAAACAGGAGGAATGTGTTAAGGACAGGTAAGGTGAAACAGATAAAAACCTGCTAATGAGGAGATAATGTTTATTCTGGGATAGGTTGGAAAAAAATTGGGAAATCAAAGCTTATTTCACATTATGTAGTAACTTGGGAGTATTAAGGAATTTCTTTGTCAAAGGGTTATTATAGACTTTCCAACCCAAGGCTTATAAATATGGCACAGTGAGTTCCTAACTTAGAGCAGTTCAGACTTATCACAACGTGAGCAGATGAGAAATGGGATTATTACGAGCAAGGCAAACAGGCCTTCGATCCCAGAATTCTAAAAACTTTGTTTATGTACGTAAAACATTACTGAGATACTTGAAGTATGGGAAGTATAACATATCTTTTGTCTCTTGGAAATGCATATTGTTTAGGAAATGGAATGATTTATTTTCAACAGCATGTTAATTGTTTTTTAGCTGTAACGTTGGTTTTAAACATCACTGTGCAGAATCAGTTTGGGTGCAACAGAACCCTTGCACTGCTATGTGCCTCCCTCCTCAGGAGTTGTCCATCTCAGAACATTTTTGCAGAGGTCTTATAGAGAGTGAAATGTGACCAAGGACCTGCCTTCCCAGATTGTGAGTTAAAGCTGATTTGAAGAACCAGTGGTTTACAAAGGATTTATTTTTAAACTTATGCTTTTTGTTGGTGTTTTTCTCTAAACTTCAGGCATTTGAAGCAAAGCAATAACTCTTTAACTTTCAAAAATGTTTTCAATAAAGAAAAAATTTCTGGTTTTAGCTGCTGGGGGGAAAAAGTAAGTGTAGAAGCAGAAAATGAAAAACCACTAGGCCAGGATTATTTTAATACCGGGCTTGATCAGTTTTTTCCCTCCTGTACTTTGATTACATACACAAGGTCCCTTTTCCAACTTGATAATTGTCTAGTGAGGCAGAGGCTGTTCTGCAATGAAAAGTATGCAAAATCTTTACTGTGTAACATGCCGATTATGTAGCCATTGTTAGGTAAACAGTAGATAATTGTTAGGTTTATTTAAGATCTGCAATTAAAGTGTCACTGTAATAACTAGGGAAGAGGAGAACCAGTCTTAGTTAGCACATCTTTATGGCAGGGGGGCTCTCCTATCACAGAAAAATTAAGTAATATTAGTCCTACTCATATATTGCTAGTAGATGAAGAATGTTATTAGGTCCTGTCATTCATTCAGAAGTGTTTCTATAATGAATTCCTTAACAAAGGTTGCAGAAGTGGCCAAAGAAAAGTAAAAGTACTCTTTATTCCACTTAGGAAATTGCAGACAGTTATTTCTGTGATGTTTGTGAAACAATAACACTGTTTTAGAAAAAAAAAAGAATTGGATTTCAGACTAGAGGTTTAATTAAAAAAAATATACAAGCAAGCAAACCCAAATAAAAAGGAGATGAACTGCAAGGGTAGTAATTTTCTAACTCCTCAGCTTCTAAAGGGAATTTCCTTCTGGATGCAAGATAAAGCCTGTGTGGATGTTGGCCTTGTGGTGGCTGGCAGTATGCTCTCTGCCCATTCTGGTTTTTATCACAACAATCCTGAAGACAATGTAACAGCAAGTTAGCTATCAAAAGATTATGGGGTGGGTCAATCTCTTACTGGGGCTTATGAGCAGCATGACATTCTCTGACAGGTATCAGCCCTTCTCCCAGACACCCTGTGCTGGCAAGGGCAAACAATGACAAGGGAGTCAGCAGAAACAGAAAACATGTCTTGGAAGCATCTGTTTCAGGTGCAGAAGTTCTGTATGCAGAATGACACTGAGACTGCAATGTCTCCAGCCCATTTATTGTAACTGGGTGTGCTGGTTTGGCCAAATTTGAAGGAGAATCTCCTCTGAGGGAAGGCAGGTTACCACCACCCCTCCTCCCACCAGGTCTGGGAAAAAAAATATATTTTCCTTGGAGGAAAGTGAAAGAGATGCAAACTATTTGTTTAACAAACGCACAGAAAAGGAAAATAATGCTTAATAATAAGATCTCACACTGTGGAGAGAAACCTGGAAAGATTTCAGAGTCCTTCCATAGGTAGCTCGGAGCTGGGTCGGTGTGGTTCCCCTCCAGGGCCTCGGAAGAAAGTTCTCCTGGTGTGCTCTGATATTGTGAAACAGTCCCAAAGTGAAGAAGAAAAGAAAGAAAAACCCCAAAAGTCCCATGAAAGCTCTCTCCAGAGAAAGGAGCTGAAAGCTGGCTGGAAAGCAAGGTTGCTTCCTCCACCCTCTTGCTGCAGGGGAATGTGTGTGTCCTTGAACAATTGTTTTGAAAAGTTCTCTCAGTTTTATTCCCTCTTCCCCCTGCTCAGGCTCAGTTTAAAGACACAGAAAGGCACTAGAACTGATTTCTAGAGCAGATGAGAGGGGATACACATATCATATATATCATACCATAATGTCACCCCAGGACTCTGGGCAGGCATTGTACATTGGTGGCTTGGACTGCTTGGTGAGCTGCTCAGCTGTCAGGGTGCTTTAGAATGAAAGTTGTTATGCAGAGTGGCAGGGCACATCTGCACTTGTAAATGAACAGGTACCATATTTTTCTTGCTGTCCCTGGCCATTATGCCTCCCACCCTGAGGCTGCTGTGCCACTGCAGAGAAGCTGCAGCTCTTGTGGAATTACTTGAAAATCTTAGATTTTACCATTGAGTGCATTAAGGCAAATCATCACCGATTTGTTTTACCATAACTGTTGACACAACAGAGGGAAGGGATGCCATTCAGAGGGACCTGGCCTCAAGAAGTTCAGTAGTGCTGCACCTGGCTTGGGGCAATCCCAGATATGAGTACAGACTGGGAGGAGGAGTAATTCAGATAGATGTGTGGTCTTACTGCCTCAGGATGAATTTCCGTGGAAACTGAGTTAATTCATTACTACATATTTTGAAAGTGCTGTCTAAATATGACAGTTCAGTGGCTGGACACCAAAACTAAATATATATAGAAATTTTACATGCAAGGGTTCCTAAATATTGGAAAAAGTTGCCTTAGGAACATGGTTAGTTTGCTATGACCCATACAATTTGATCAGGCTGATGGGTGTTCTGAAAAGCATGTTGTTGTCTAGCAACAAAAATGAAGGATTATTGAGTCAGCCCAAGTGTTTAAGAGACCAAATGAAGTGGCCATAAGTGTATTTGCTATGCTTGCCTTGCTTATCTCCCTTAAAAATGTGATTCCTTGGCTGGAGATGGAAATGGAGGGATGGAGGGAAGGCTTGGAAGGACAAAATACCAGGAGGTTTGGGTTTATTCATAAGGTCTGTGTTCTTCCAAATGTAAGATGTACCCAGCAGATGTGACACCCTTCCAGCAGCTGGCAGGCAAAACGGGCCAGGTGATCCTGCCAGGGCTGTGCTGCTCTGGTTGTGCTTGAACAGGCTTCCCTTCATCCAAGAGCTTTTCTTCTGTAGGCTTTGTGATATGCTGCTGCTCTCCCTGCAGGAAAGAGCTTACAGTGACAGTGCTGTCACCTCTCCCAGCCCAAGGCTCTTGCTCAGGTTGGTCACAGCAAACAGAACCAGGGAATGCCTTCAGAGAGGAAGCACTTGACAGACCTGTATTGGAGAGAGGCTCCCAGGCATCCCTGTGCTGGATGGGCAGCTGCAGGACAAATGCAGATCTGTAACCCTTCCTGTTGGCTGGCTCAGAGACTGCAGACAGCCTCCTGTTCCCTTCCAGAGGGAGCTTTCCTGCACGCTGCTCTGTCCCCTGTTGTGACCCTCCCGAAGCTCGGTTGGCAGGCACTGAGATGTGGCTGCTGAGGCAGTGAGCTGTAGGAACCTCGCTGGCAGTAGCTCAAAAGCAGCATTTCTCTGCAACAGACAGCCTCAGATACGCCTTTTTACATCAGCTGTGGCTTTCCAAGATTTTATTCTTTGAAGGAAACCTTGGAAGAAACCTCCCAGCAGTCAGCAAAATTACTGCTCTCTTGTTTGATAAGCCAAATGGGCATAAATTAGAGATGCTGTCTGCCCCACACTTCAGAGAGCTTCCTCAGCCTGCCCTGTGAGACAGAACTGTGCTTTTCATCTGGCATTTTGGGAGAGCAGGAGGAGTCTAACACTGACTTTTTCAGTGTAGTGATTTGGCCCTATCAAGTAGACCCATATTTAGCAATTTCTATGAAGTACAACAACGCTATCTGCAGCACTTCAATATTTCTTGATGATGTTTGGACTGTGCAATCAGACTGTGATTAGGTGGTTTACAGTTCAGAAGTGCTCTGACAGCTGCAATTTTTTGGCTGTAGTGGCAGCAGCAAAGTTCTCTGCAACACCTTTTCTGATGGTGTCATCTTGCAATTAGTAATTTGAACTTTGGCTAAAGGCCTCACAGGAAGAATTTGTGTGTGCCTTTGGTAGTCTGCCAGTGATTGTGGGTGTTTGTCAGACCTGCATCTCTCTAGTGGCTCCTTACCTGCTGTACCACTGGACACTTGAGCCCTCTTTCCTTGCATACCCTTATTAACCAAAATATGTTTCCTTGGCCTGAGAGCAGGATGAGTAAAGCCCTGTCACACCCCCTGTGCTGAAAACACCAGCAGATTCCTACTAAAAAACACAGTAATCCTTGCTTGGAAGCGTGCAACTTGGTAATGTAGTTCACTTCTGTCCTGCTATCAGCAGCATCAAGGGCCATATAATACCAGCCTGTCTGCTTTCTTCATATTATGCTATGAAAGATTATCCCCAAAATGTTAACCTTGTGACATTAAAAAGCAAGTGTGTGATTTCCATTCAGGCTCAGGAGACACCTGATTAACTGTTACTATTATCATTTTGTCTTGATAATTGTTTTTCTGTAGCTGGATGGTTGCGCTGACTCTTGAGGCTTAAAAAATGATTACTTTTTTCTTCATTGGGATTTAAATAGAGCCTTTGAAAAGGCTTTTTGGGAGACAGACTTCTGCCCAAAGTTTCTTTTTTTGGAATGGAGGTCCAGTTTTACCCTGTGTGTTTTTTATTCTGGCTTTGGGGGCATTTTTTATCTGGGTGGTGGTCAGATAGGCTGAGGGAAGCACCCTGGCCCTCCTGAGGCTTTTCAGAGTGCTTTTTGCAAATGTTTGGCTTTTCTGGAAACTTGATCTAGCTTCACATGCACATTTAATTGAGAATGTTTCTTTTCATTCTCATGATTACCCCCAAATATGCACGGTTTAAAGCCAGTTCTTACTGCAATGTGACCAAAAAGAATTCACAGAAGATCATTTGACAATTTAATGCAAGGTACTCAGTCCCAGTTTTCTGTATGGAAGAAACCTCTTAAACCAGTAAGACTCTTTATACATGATGGCTCTTTCACAGCTATAAATGAGTTGTTTCATTGCACAGACTGTGGCAAAATGGAGTCAGTGTTCACTAATGCAGAACTACTGAAGATGCAAAGCAAGCAAAGCATGATTTAAAGAAAAGCCATATAATAACATGCTGCAAGTTTCTGTTAAGAAAAAGATAAGAACATTGCCTTATATTTGCCACAATGTAAAAGTATCAGAGTTGCATTTGATAATAAGAGCCCATTTATAAATATTTTATTGCAGTTCAATAATTGATAAAGTGATTTACAGCCACCTTGTTATTACATTAATGCTTGCAAAGTACATTATGCTAACCATATTAGCTGAAAATATGTTTTGTAATTGTAGCGGTTTGTCGGTGCATCATCTGTTAAGCTTTTATTGCCAAAGCCTTTTAATTGTTTCTTTGGTTTGTTATTTGAAATTACTAGCTATTTATCTGAAGAGTGTCTGGCCTTTCTGCTGTTTTTTTCATTAGGATGTGTGTGATAAAAGTGCTCCTAATAAATGCAAAGTAGCAGCTTGTTACAGTCTTTTCATGGCCCAGCATCACAGGGTTGGTTCTGCATGAACACACCTTGCTTTCCCATCTTTGGAAATACCTACCTCAAATAAGCCTGGTAAATTCAGAAACTGCTCAGTCTCAGCTTTTTCCAAGATCAAAAGGCCCCTAAAATGAGCATCACAGACTGATTTCTTCTTGTCATAGGCTTGCCATTGTGTCAGTAAGATGATACGTACAGCCTGAGAGCCAGCCACTGAAAAGCCTCCAGGATCTCCCTGGAGAGGATTTACCTTCTCCAGGAAAGGCTTTTCTTCTGTGTTATAAAGCTGTGGATAGGACAGCAGAATTTTTGATGCAGGAAGCCACTGTAACAAACATGACAGAACCCGGTGCAAAGGCAGTAATTTCTTTTTATTTCACTTATGAAACTCATTTCATCAAAAACCTGATGGGTGACATTTTCAAGAGGATTAAAGACAAACTGGGATTTTGCAGGGGTAATTAGATTGTGTACTCATAAGAGAAAATAATAAACAAAGGAGGCTTTTGGAAGAGGGAAAGAACTTCTATGGCAGGAGTCATTCAAAGTTGGGAGAACACCATCCTATATGTTCATCCAAAGATTTTCCTTGCATCTTGTTCTGAGGTGCCTGGCATTAGCTGCTGCCAGAAGTTGGTTATGGGACCCAGTGCTCATGGTTTAACCTTCTCCTGATATTTATAGCAAACCTGTGACACAGTTTGTCATTATAATATCATATCTTCTGTTCCTTTGTCTCTGTTTGCCCAGCCACAAAAGCAATGACTGATGCATTGAACAACTTGTTGAGAAGGTGCATCTTTATGGTCACCATTGCTTTAAACCTCCTCAAAGGGATGGCTGCTATAGAGGAGATTTTCAGTAATAATAATGCTTTCAGTGCAGTGTAATTGTCTAATTCATCACTATCATGTTCAAACTGAACAGGTTTTTGCAAAGTCACTCTAAAACTATAGCAGCTCTTTTATCTCCATCACACACAATTTGATTCTTCTTAATCAACCTTAGTCAACATCTTGATGTGGAAAAAAGAAACAGCACCATCACACAATTCACTGAGTGTTTTGTTTGCCTTTTTAGGGCCCTGCTTGGAGAAGTGAGTTCTGTGTGGGCTGGATAGTTATGTTTGCGGCCAGTCTCCACAGTGCAGTCCCTGCTGAGAGTAATTAAACAGTGTCAGCATTTTCAGGCTTGGCTTTTGTGGCCTTGCAGAAGATTGGCTTGGAGCTCTTAGCCAATCTTATCTCTCTTTAGCTATGTGGTCTCAAACATTTCGAGGAATGCTGTGGATTATCATCCTTTTCCTCTTTTTGTACATTTTCTCTCTCTTTTTTCAGGTGGAAGTGCTCAGTTCTATGAACATCTTATTTGGTGACTGACTTCCCAGGCTGGTAATTCTTGGGTTCTTGGGGCACTCCAAAGAGCCCCTTCAGCTTGCTTATTTTTTTCAGATTTTTTTTTTTTTCTTATCCATGCTTGAGTGAAGTCACTTTTGATTCTTACAGAGGTAGTTTGAATCAAGTCAAGGGAAGTGAAGTGAACACACTGAGATGTCCTCAGGTTCATCTTAATGTCCACCCCAGTCACACCTCTCAATCCAAAGCACGAGGGAGTCATGTTGTGCCTGTTTGCAAATAGTTCTAGAAAATCCTCTTTGGTATAAGAGGTACTTGGAATATGATGAGAAGCTTGAAGTTGATAATTTTGTATGATCAAGAAGGCTGCTTGTTATGTCTTTCATTTAAATGTCTGTCATTTGTTTTGATTTGAGAAATGTATGTCATGAACTGTACCCCATGGCCTCTACTGAGGAGCCTTGGCTTTTGTCAATAATCTTAGACTTGACAGGGCTAAAAGGCTCTTCTGTCCACTCTGGACTGCCCAGCATTGACCTGTGAGACAGCTCTGAGTAGCTGGGGGCTTTCTGTGTCACAGAATGTCTGAAGAGGTAGGGGAAATGGGCTTTTGGAAGAGACTTCTAAAAAATGAAGGGTAAAAACTAACCTCAGAAAATCCCCTATAAAGCAACTGAAAAGTGTCTTAATTGGTTTCTTAGATTATGTGAAAACACCCTCTGAGGCAGTGTGAGGCAACATCGTCAGTTTCCACTAAAGGTTGTTGGAAACACTCAGCCTAGAAACGTACAGAATAAAATAGTTTATCCCAAAATTCTCAGAAGTGCTGGAGCACACCAGGACTCAGCCTGTAAGAAATCTGGAAATTGTAACACTCCTGTCTTCTGCCAAAAAAAAAAAAAAAAGTGCCCCTGGCATTGTACTGAGGTTTCAGCTTCTTGTAATTTGAAAAATTAATGTGATTCATCCTTATGATTATCCAAGATTCCAGAGAAGCATTTGATAAATATAAGAGAGTTTGTTTTATCTGAATATGTTTGTTATCCAGAAAGGGGCAGGTCTCCCAGATCTGTGTTATATTTGCCAGCTGTGTGTGGATGTTTTCAGTGCCGAGGATGTGTTGTGATGATGATCACCTGCCTTAAGGAACCTGGGTCACCCCAACAATTCACACTAAAGACTGAAGTTTATTCTAGATCTCTGGCTGGAATATTTTTGTATTAAAATTATAAGCAGATTTTAAGATAAGGAGATGAAAAAAAACCAGAAGCCTACTAAGGGTGTTAAAATGGCATTATCATAACACAGGAGTGTTCAGTTTACAAACCTGGATCTCTGAATGTGCAAATGAACATCTGGTGCTAATTGCAGTGATCTAAAGTAGGTGACTGTGATTTTGGGAAGGAGAGATTAGCAAGGCGCTGCAGTAGTGCTATTGATGTCTGAAAGGGGTAATTTTAGAAGTATTCCTCCTTGCATGCAAAGATTTTAGGTATCTATTAACTTTGAAATATGCCACCTTACTTGCACACTATGCCTGCTCTCCTACTATTGACACGGCTTTGGTGTTTAAGATCTGCGTTGCTAGAAGGACTATTGATTTTTGAGTCCCTTTGTTTTATTTTGTTTTTTTCTTTGGCCAACCTGAGAAATCATCATGGCAATAATTCCAGATTTCTGAAAGCTGAGTTCCTCTTTCAGGTAAATTATATCAATTGCATCTGTTCATCTAAAGTCTGTTCATATATGGCCAAAATAGTTCCTTTTTTAGGCCCCTATGTTCTGATTCCATCTATCACTTTAGCTAATATCTCAGGTGTAATAATAATGTAACTTTTTTATGCTCAGTCTTCTTCAGAAGAGTTAATTTAACTCTTTTACCAGATAAGGTAAAAAAATTCATCAAACACCCCTCTGGTGAAAACTGACATTTGTCTGTCACAAGAATCCCAGCCCACACTTCCCTCCAAAGTTAGTCTTTTAATTTAACCTTACTCATTATGAGATTTCTGATATAATTTCTAATTCCACTGGTTTTGTGTGTTTTAAAATATTAGCCAAAAAGAGCCAGACTTCAGCAGCTCTCTCTTCTCTGGAGAATTCTGGCCAATTTGCATTACTGGTGCGTGTTATGCTTCACAGAAGAATTCCATTCATACCTGGGACTCTGAATAGAACAGTTAAACCAAAGAGGCAAAGGAAGCAGGTTGACTTTGTGGTATTATCATTGGTAAGACTAATTATCTTGAAGAAAGGAGGCAAAAGAACTATTGATTTCAAACTAAATGGACATGTGGTGGGTGCTTCTACAGCCTCATATTATTCAAGCGGTGTTTGTGTCCTTTTGAAATACCACAGGGGCCACTGATTTGATTACTCTGTTGCTGAGGAGACCACAAATGTATCTCAGAAATTTTCATTTCTGTTTTTAAGGCCATGTGACATTCCCTCAAAGTGACAGCCTTGGAAAGGGCAGCAGCACCCTTCCAGGAACAAAATTCTGTGAGCAGGGAACCGGGCTGATGGCATTTGGGACAAGCATCTTCTCCATTAGGAGATTAGAAGTAACACCTGACAAGGCCACCTACTGAAAGATGAAGTGGATGACTTGAGCTTTTCTATCTACCTACTTGCAGTAAAGCTACTTTATAAAGGAATAGCTATGAGTTTTGTTCACTCAGGTCATTGGGTGACTGCTGCAATCCTGAATGACACCTGCCTTTTTGGTAGATGGGATTTACATTAAGTTGGTGCTCAGCAGCTCATGGCCTTCAGAGTATTTCTGATTTAGCTGAGATGAACAAGAGAAATTCAGAGAAATAGAGAAACCTGTGGAGGAGACCTGAAGGCAGCATGGAGCAGTCCAACCCTGACATGACATGACATGACTTTCAGGCCCTGTGCTGGTGGCAATGAATAAACTCCCCAGAAAAGAAGGCAGCTGGGTGAACAGGGAGGAAGACACTGCCCGAGTAACCACAGCTATCTCCTTCCCTCTGCTCAGGATGATGGTCTGACATTCCCATGTAACATGGACACACAATCAGGGACGTGTGTCAGCTGTTGGAAGGAGAAAAGTTGTTGAACAGGGAATCTGGCTGTGAGGGATGCAGATTTCAGGGTGTTTAATGCCACTGTGAGCTGTGCAAGGACTAACTTGATACGTGTGTGAACATGGCAGGCACAGACTTTAGGTCACATTGTAGTGGAGCTGTGAGCTGTGCTTCCTGCATGTGTATTCCCATGGTATGGAAGGAAATGATGATGAATTACTGCATGCAACAGTATGATTTTAGGTAGTAGACTTGAGATAGGAGTCTGTGAGATAGCACTCTCTGACATGCTGCAGTGTCATGTGCAGGGACAGATGGAGCTGGGGAATCTCAGGTCACAGCTCACAGGAAAATAGTGTGGGGGAAGGATATCATATCAATTAGAAAACTAGGGAAAATTGGAATGGATAGAGGCCATATGAAGAGAGAGAACCAATGCAGAGCCAGGCAGGCAGTGCTTGAAATGGAAATTAAAAAAAAAATAATCTAAGGGAGTTTAAAAACCAAAGGCAGAGGAAAGCTAAAAAATGTAGACTTGTTGAGGGGAGAAACATCATTTCAAGGAAAAGTTAAGAAAGTATAATTCTGGACAAAACTAGGGCACAAGTTGGTAAGAATAAGAGAAAGAATAACAAAAAGAAAGTTTGAAAAGGTGAAGTCTTAATTTATCAGGACACAGAGACATAACCAATGGGACCTCAAATATGTGTGGCCTCCCTGAGAAGACTAGGAAGTATTTGTTATAATTAAAGAAACTGATATAAGAGCTATTTTAGAAAGTTGGTGGAATATTTAAAAAATGGGACACTGCTATCTTTAGGTATAGGGTCTATAGAGATGATAGAGCAGGTAATTCTTTGGAAGTGGAGTTGCATATTAAGGAAAGCTTGCAGTGAAGGAAGCGAGCTATCAATAAGTATCTTTATGGATTAAATTTCTCCTGAGAGTGAAGAGAAATCCCTGCAAAGCCATTGTACCAGCTAGTCAGAGTAGCTGTGAGATACACAGATCAAAGAGCCTGTGGGGGAAGAAATGCCACGATAATGGGAACCTACATGGGATACACAGGGAATGATAGCAAGGCAGCATTTTTTGTCTCACTTAATAAGCATGGGAAGCAACTGTTCTCCTAAATGCTAAGGGAGAAAGCTCTTGATACAGTCCCATGTAAAGCATAGATTCTCCTTCAAAATATTAATTTACAGTGTTTGGAGGCAGAATTATGCAGTGGTCAAGTTTTCCACAGACCTTTCCCCTGCCCCCCCACCTCCCTCTCCCCAAAATGAACACATTAAAAAAAAAAAATCACCAACCTAGAGTTTAGCTTTTAAATAGAAATGAGAAAGCTCATTAAAAAGGAGTTTCCAGATAGTGTCTCAAAACAGGTGCTTTGTCTAGGTAGGGGGCCGACGAATAGCACCAAATGTAAAGTTATGAGGCTTTTCACTGCTTGTTTTTTTTGTTCTGTAAAGGAGATGTGTGACAAGGATTCCTTTTAGCAGGCTCTATATCTAAATATATGACAAAAATACAGTCTTCATCCTGAAATATTGATAGTTCGAGGGGAGAGTACTAGGGAAAGAAGAATATTTTAGAATAAAACTGTTTTTTAATGCAACGAACACATGGACTTTTTAAAACTGGAACTAGCACAGGGTTCACTTAAGGTAGAATAGATCTATCACAGAAAATATATTCTTTAAAAATAGCAGAGTTGCTAGCCATGGTGATGCTTTTCACCTTTGCTTTCTGAAGTATGAGTTCCTGAAAACTTTGTTAAATTGTGTATACATTATAAATTGTGCTTGTATGAGAAAGGTCACGTTCAGAAGTGGTTGTTATGCTGCACTTGCTGTCTCATGATATAGCTCATAATGCTCTATTTGGCATGAAACAAAGCCCATAAATTGCCTCTTGCAAGGAAAGGACAAAAGACTTGAGGAAATGGAACCCATAAAAAGAAAGGGGCAAACTCTCATTTTGCAGATGTTAGTTCTTCCTGTTCTGGTTGGGATGACACAGCTGTTCTGATCAGGGCTGTCCATTTGTGACTCCACACAACTGCCTTTTAGCTAAACGACCCAGATGCATAGTTCTGAGCTACAGGCTGTCATGTTCATTGTAGCAGTTTGGAGTTCTTCCATCTGACTACTTTCTCAAACAAAATGCATTTAGTATGGTTAAGGATCTTGTTTTTCAAAGGATTTGTGTGTGCATCCTTATTGCAGCCCTCAACAAGTAACTCATACATCCATTGAAATGGATGCTGCTGTGCAGGTGACTCACCCTCCTGTTTTCTTCTGGAAATCCACCCCCACACACCTCCCCAGAGCGCTGCCAGGTGAGAAAGGGTCATGGTTCCTCAAAGAACTTGTGCTGTTGGTGAGGATGGAGGCTGGATGGTCTGAACCTACAGTCGGGCACACACTGTGCTTTCAACAGAGATGATTTGTATTTGGCTTTTAGGTTTCATTCTGTGTGTGCATGTTTGCCAGAGGTCAACTTTCCTCTGAAAAAGTGTTTCTAAAATGAAATTAAAGAGTTTAATGTGGAGGAAAGGTCAAGAATTGCTTTTTGGGCTGTGCTGAGGCAAAGTAACTCATAGAAATAGGCTGAAAGAGAATTAAAGAAAATGTCAAGTAAGATTTCCTAACAATGAGGTTCATTAGTCTCTCCAGGGAATGACAGGAACCTGTGTTAAATCCGTTAGGCTAAAAATGAGGAAGACTTTCAGTCAGTCCTGCTTTTACATCATTTGGCCCCTTTTGCTGGAGTTAATTCAGTTTGTAAAGAAAAAGCATCCTGCCTACTTTTCATACCAAGGACTTTTGGGGGGGTTGAAATTCTGCAGCTGCAGATAACAGGAAATAATGCTACTCTCTCTGCATCTGAGGGGTGGCATCTCTGTTTTGTCCCTGGTCATCATTTGAAAATATAATAGCTCTTTCCCATGTGGAGGAACAGGACCCCTTGGAGGCAGTAAAACAACAAATAAGAATAAGATTATAGATAGTTTTGCATTGAAGACTACAAAAATCTTTACAGATTGTGCAAACACAGTTAACAGGCATACAAAGTGAAAATAAGTATTTTTGGCATTGTCAGGCTACCTTGATGTGGCACTGAATCTTCCACAGTATTCTGAAGCAGCAGTGTTTGCCCTGTTGGCCAAATCTTAAGCTTTGTGGTCAGCTGGGGAACCAGATTTTTCAGGGTGTGCAGCAAAAAAAATAAACCAAAAATGCAAACAGTATGGCCAGTAGTGACTTTTTATTATTATTATTATTCAGTAATATGTGCCTTGCATGTAAATTCTTCACTTGAAATCCAAAGAGCAACCTTATCCACTGTGCTCATTTTTTTTTTTCCCTCCTTATAACTCTAATGTCCTTATGCTGAAAGGTGAGTTTTATACTAAACACATGAAGAAGACAGCATAAGGATTATGGTAAATCCAGTAGGAAACTTGCCATGGCTTCATCCAGAGTTCATTTGTCAGGATTTATGTATGGAATGATCACACAGAACACTATTCCATTGAGACTCTCCAGCTAATGATGGGTGAATTCTGCTTGATTACTAATGGATCTGTCAAGAGAAGGAGAAAAGAAATAAAGAAGTGGCTTTTTGGGAAGAAGGGCTTCATATTCTGTTTGTATAGAGGATGTTTAAATAGGTGAAGGGAGAACACCTTAGAATGGATGAATACAGATAGCATTCAATACTCCTTTTTGGCTCAGACATGGCGTGGGTATAAGTTGCCACACCTCTCTTAGAAGTCAAAACAAGCTACTTATGTTTATGGAGAGTGTAATCCAAAATGTGTATCCAGATTCTGTGTGGGTTTTGTGAGAGGCAGGAAAAGAATGCTGAAGACCACTCTGTTTCTGTATGGCTTTTCTACTTCCACATGCCCCACAACAGGATTGTGCCTTTGTTTTATGCTACTCCCTAGTGTATGGCAAAGCCTGGCTCCCTGATGATTGAAAGAAATACTACAAATTCTGTTCCAAAGTGCCAAATGGGGGGTTACAAATCCACAATAATTAAGCTTTCAACCCTCAACAAAATAAAGTAATTAACATCTTGTTGTAAAAGAGCTTTAGCAGCCGAGGATTTTACCCAGCTGTGATTTTTCTGAACATGATGAAGTTGGAGTAGGCGATTAATACACTTTGCATGTAAAGGAATGACCTTTGCACAATAAATGTTACCAGACTTCTGAGAAATCTCTTAATAAAAGTAACACCTCTGTACAATGATGCAGTGATTTAATTGTTTCTCCAGGCATGATTTTGTATAAGGAAAAAATGACATCTGAAAGTAAAGCCCCCTGTTTTTTAATATATCTCTCAATGGGAAATAATTTGATGTTAATGAAGAAAATACATCTGATTTGTAACTGTAGTTCTTAAATCAGTGAAAGACTTATTTTAAGAGCAAGCAAGGAAATGAAATATCTTTAAATATCATACTTGATGTTAGATGAAGCTCCTGAGTTCACACTCATCACCAAGTGAGAAAGAGTGCCAAGGCTTGAAATCTAGGGACTGTACTTAGGTGATGTGACCACTTTGGCATTGCCAGCGAATCTCAGAATCATGAGATGGTTTGGGCTGGAAGGGACCTTAAAAATTGTCTAGTTCCAAATCCTCTGTTATGGACAGGGACACCTTTCACTAAACCAGGTTGCTTATAGCCCCACCCAGCCTGGATTTAAACACATCCAGGGATAGGGAATCCAATTCTGAGCAACCTGTGCCAGTGCCTCATCATCCTCGCAGTAAAGAATTTGATACCTAATCTGAACCTAGACTTTCAGTTTGAAGCCATTTCCCCTTGTCTTGTCACTGCATGCCCTTGTAAGTGGTCACTCTCCATCTTTCCTGTAGGTTCCCTTCAGATATCTGAAGACTACAAATAGGTCAGCCTGAAGTCTTCTCTCTTCTAAGCTGAACAATCCCAGTTGTCTCAGCTTTTCCTGGTAGGAGAGGTGCTCCATCTCTCTAATAATTTTGGTGACCTCCCCTTGGGTCTCTCCAACAGGTCCATATCCTTCCTTCTGCTGGGGAGCCCAAAGCTTGGATTCACTTTTTTGTGTTTCTCAGTAGGATAAGCTTGGAAACTTTTGATTTTTTTAAAAAAATTTATAATTTTTTTTTTTTATTTTAGGGAGGAGTTTTTGTACAATGAAAGTGATCTGTGTGTCTGTATGTCTGTCCTGGGCATGATTCAGAGCATTGCTTGAATTACTCATTAGCCTTTCTGGATTTCTCGGTGTATGGGAAATATTGTATCCATTATATCAGTGGGAATAGCACTACTATTGCTGAAAACTAGATTCTGAAATGCCCATATGTCATTTAACTAGATTACAGTATGTGTTTATTAGCTTACCAATATTTATGCCCTATATACTTTGAAATGTTTTCTGTATGCCAGTACTACTCATTTGTGAATTAATATATTAAAATTCTGCACTCCTTGGGGAGGCCTGGGTGATTATTACAGAATCTGTTGGTTCTTCCTTAACTCTATGATACCAAATGATTAAGAGCACATGCCTAAGCATTTCAGCCACTGGGACAAGCAAGACTTGTGTTTGTTAGCATGGTGGGACAGCTGTGGAAATGCACGAAAGAAAAGGGAAGTGAACTGTGGTCATTGAGCATAAGCTGCTGGTTTTTAACTCAGGTTTTATATATTTAGTGGTTTGGCTATCTCAGGGCTTTTACAGAACTGATATCTAGATATTTAAACTACATTTTTCAGAATAAATGCTGCTTTCTCTCTGCGCATATTTCAGATGCAATATTTCAATTCAAGGCTGTATCTTGATAAACTACCTGTAACTACAGGGTAGTTTTTCATCAGGAAAAGTCCAAGTACCTGCTTCTGCATCCACAGAGGTTTTTTGTCCCCAGTGTCATTGCACTGGTTCCATATGTGTTTGACAGTGGATTGCTTTCACCATCTTTTTTGGGCAGGTCCTTTGGTTTGAATTTATCAAGTCACAATTAAGAGCTGACTGGCACAAATCAGCCTTCCTCAATTGTGAGACTACAGACTGTAACTCACGCCTTCATTTCCTAACTCTAGCCTGATGGTGCTAGCACAAAGTGGAACGATTGCCAAAGGAAAGATGGAAAACAGCAATATCAGACATAGTTAATGGAGAGTTTGCTACTTTATTTACTGTACAGAAGTTGTGGGAAATGACGGGTTAATAACAGGATTTTGCTAGGAAGACCTTAAGGTAATGGATTTAAAAAACCAGCAGGGCTGTTGAACAGTAGAACTGCAATAAAGTAGGCAAGCAGGAAGGCCACAGGGCCATGCCTAATGATGAGTGACCAGTGCTGAAATGTTGCACACAGTTGTGTGCACAGTACTTATAACTAGGGAATGCTATATATGATGTTAAATAATGATGTTATTAAATCACCTTGAAGAAGGTGTAAGTGAACAGGACTGCTCAGTCTCTGAGATTTCTTCTCCCCAGCTGATTATTTGTGTTCCACCAGAACAATTCAGTTTCAGTCTGAACTTGAGAAACTCAAATGGACCCTGCAGTTTAAATGCTATCAAAGGTTAAATATTTAACAGAACAAACTGAGGCCGTGGGCACAACTGGGGAAGCCCTTTGTAATAGTGGGGGATGCTCAGTAGGACTGTGGATCTCAGTTGTATTAGTGTGGGGACAGTGCCATGTAAAAAAGGGGTTTAATACATTTCTATGGTTTGATTTTTGAGTGGATTTACTTACACAATCCAAGGAAACTTTCTGGTTTAAGCTGTGCTTTTTACACACAGAAAATGTTATAGAACAAGAGTCTGGCCCTGATTTGCTGCCTCTTTGGGTCTCTCTTGTAGCATGCATGCTCTCTCTCCTGTTCCCAGCACTTTCAGCAGTCCTTCTGCCATCAATGCACACATGGATGTCTGAACCAGCCTTCTAAACTCCCCCAGCTGAAAGTCTGGTTGTTGAAGAGCTTTGGTTTACTTATTGATGCTGCCTTTTCCCTAGGGCTTGATGTATCTCTGCAGTGGTTGCTTGACCTTTCTCTGAGGGTTGTGGTGAATAGGTCATTCCTTTTGCAGCAACCTTTTGTGCACTTAGCAACTTTTCAGCAGTGGCCTAGACATGTGTATCCTTGCAGTCTTTACTTACCTGTTTCATAGATAATTTTTATTGTCCTCCTCAGGCCTTCTCCTGCTGTTTCCATATCCTTTCCTGAAGTATGCTGAGTGTTTTTCTTGTGGCCTTGCTGCTGCTGAGGTCAGGAGCTTTACACTTTTTGGGTACTCTCTCTTTACATCCTCTGGAGCAGCATTTGCCTTATTTGTCCCGGTATTTTGGCTTATTTAGAGCTAGTTGGGAGTCACCTTATATTACTGGTAGTAATTTTCTTTTGAATTCTGCAGGATTTCAGAAGAGTACTTTGTATTTTATTGCCTAGGTTGTCAGTCACAGCATGGGATAATGCAGAAATAGGAAAGACCTTCCTGGGAGTCTTCTTGGCAGTCTGACAGTTTGGGTGGAAAATGACACTGAAGGACTTAGAGCACTCTTCTGTAGAGAAATCTGGAATCTGAACAGTTGATTTTGAGCATTTCAAGGGTGCCTAAACATTCATCTGAGGCTTGCAAATTTCCCATATTTTAACTCCTTGCATCCTTGAAAAACACCCCATCTTATTAGACGTTTACTCACGTTGTGCTTAAATTTGTCTTGAAAGGTCATTTGAAGTCATACCTGAAAATGGAACTTACTTTCCTGAATAATTTGTGTGTCTTGTCAGGTTTTATAAAGGTAGCATTACCATTAGTGCCAGGGCTGATCCAGTATGCAATACTTCAAAACAAAAAAAAGGAGATGAGTATCGGATGCAAACTTATTTACTGAATGTTGTTGAGATTCCTATAATACACCTTATTTCAACCAATAAAGTCAACCATCAATCTGCTTAAATCTTCAGTGAATAATGTGCTTGTAAACAACCATGTGTAAGAATTTGTCATTATGTGACAGCAAGTGCTCTTTCTCATGCCTGGTTTGGTCAGTTTATAAGGCACTACACAGAAACCTAGCAGTTTTTGATGACATTAGACACCAAAGAGTTAAAGCCCCTCCAGGCACAGCAGACCTCACAGAGAGCATGGTTCAGAATACAGTCTTTATATCTTCCCTCAATATGCTTATATCAATTTAAAGAATATTTATATTCTCTAAACCTAAAAATTACTGAAGGAAAATGAATAACTGAAGGTCAAAAGCTTTACTTGAAAAATGCATTTCTTCCCAGTGTGCTGAGACACTATTCACAATTTCATCTGTAAAGCAGAAAAACGGAAATCATTATGCAAAGATTTATCCTGGCCAGGAAGAAGCTGAAATTTGAAATAACCTGTCTTTTTATACAAGAGTGTTCTGCTTTGGTAATACTATGGAGAGCCCCTTGAAGCTCTTGCAGCAAATTGCAGCTCTGTCCTAATTTGGAGAATTCAGTATCCCTACCTGAGGCATGTGGAAACTGTGTCTGCTGGGGATGGGACTATTGATTTGTTTCTCTGGAGCTCTGCAGTATTTTCCTTGTCACTCAGACACTCTGTGCCGATGAAACCTGCGAGTAACAAAATAAATGTTTTATGGAAAATACTTGTTTTTCACTGAGATGGAAAGCCCCTGGTTTGTGGTTTTTTTTTTTTTTTTGTAATTATCTTTGTTCAAGTAACATTTAAGTGATCCTCCATTGTGTGCTTTGCTGAGGGTTTTTTTTTTTTTTTTCCAATGTCTATATATTTNCTTTGTTCAAGTAACATTTAAGTGATCCTCCATTGTGTGCTTTGCTGAGGGTTTTTTTTTTTTTTTCCAATGTCTATATATTTCTGTAAGTTTTTTTAGGAGACCTGAGCTGAATATTTACAGAAAAAAGTAGTATCGAACTGCACTGCTACTACATAGTTCTTCCAGAATAATCTATGAGGGTTAATAGGATATTTTACCAAAGTACAAAGCAAAAAATGTTTGACTGTGAATTTAGCATTGATATCCTGGGAGAGATAAAAAATCCAGTCCTTTTAATGAGCTGCCTAATTTCACAAATTACCTTTCATATTAGTAAGTGACTTGAAATGAAGAAACATTAATTATATGAAACTAAAAATCATGGATAGTTTCAAAGTAGAGGAGTCTCTATGGAATGTTAAGTCTTGGAACTACTTCTTACATGAAGCCCTAAAAATGTTGAATATTGTTCATAAAACAATTTAATAATGAATCTTCTATGTAAGTTCTCCAGACAGTAGGGAGAACAGTAACTTGCTTCCACCAGAGAAAATAGGGGCATTTATAGAATATAGTTCCAATTGGTCAGGAAAACTCTGCTTGTTGGTTCTATTTTCACATACACCAGTCTTAAGGAGGGAAGCTTTAACATGCTTTCCGTGCCCTGGCAGAAATAGTCTTTTTCAGCTTCCTCCCCTTAATGTGAGGTTTTCTGGATATGAAAAGCTTAGAGATTTTTTTTTTTAAATGCACATTTTTATTAAAAATTGCCTCTCTTCAACCATAGTAGAAAAATGCAGTGATATTTTAGAGTTTCATAGAGTATCTATGATTTTATGATATCTGCTTTGGAAAAAAAAAGTAAAAAAGGAAAAGGTTTCAAAAGGTTTTGAAATGTTGAACTAATAGTGTAAAATTCCCTGCTATTGCCATCACAGATGAGAAGGAAGGAAGTTTCATCCATTTAATTAGGTTTCTGAAAGAGGGCAAGGGTCTGAGTGTAGTTCCTGTCTCTATAATCTCCTTAAAGGGCTTAATTTAAGAGCCTGGCACATTTGAGACAGGATAATTTGGAAGTGGAGGAATAAGGAATAAAACAGGAAAGCCCCTCAAATATCTTCATGGGAGATCATAGTGTTCCTCTGTGTAAAACAAGGCACCCCAGCTGATCTTTCCTTTGCCATTGTCAGCCAATGTCTAAATAAACACTGTTTTAAGTACAGTCAAAAAAAGCATCACATCAGAAGGGACTTCAGCAGCAGCACAAGTCCCTGTCAGAGCTCCTGACCTTTCCAGGATATGTAGAAGTGAATGCAGTTTCTGCCAGTTCCCAATAAACTTCTGGGATTTGAGGTCTATCCCCATCACCTACTACCAAATGAAAGGTGCTGGATGATGCAGTAGTTGTTGAGTACCTGTGACTCAGACTTCACTACTTCCACCAAATCTGCCTATTTCTTTTTACCTGGAATGGTGCTATTTAGCTTTTCACACCTGTGTTGCCTAATTGTGGCTATTTTATGGATCCAACAAAGTGGTAGCAAGCACAGGGCTTTGAAGCCTGGGGTTTAAACAGCCATGGAAAAGCTGCAGGTTTTCTGTTCATTAATTATGCTGGGCTTGACCTGTGCAGTTATTGTGTAGGAACTTGAGGCTTTTCAGGTGCACTGAGCATACTTTGGGCTGACTGTATAAGAGGCAGGTATCTGCCATCTGCCTTTGCAGCTAAGGAGTCACAGCGCTCTGACTACTGAAGGATGTGTATTAACCTCTTCTAGCACCCTCATTTCCCTAAAGTATAACATGTGTTTAATTTTAATAAGGACATGTGCAGTTTCTTTGCTGTATTTATTTGAAGGGCCAGATTTTGAAGCATTCTGAGATGTTAGGGATGCATCAGTTCATCCTATTATAAGATCCCTTTGTGAGAGGTGCTGGTCTCTGTTGCTTGGCTCCCAAATCTCCCTTAGCTTGTGGAACCAAGGTCAGGAAGGAAAGTTCTGAACTTCTAGAGTGTCACTATTTTTTTTGCTTGTTTGTTTTCTTCCTCCCTCTGCATCAGATTTCTTCCAAAACTGAACACTCACCACGTGTATTGATGTGTATGAAAATTCATTGTCAAACAGGTCACAGCTCCCACTGAATTCTTTCCATCCATGCTTACTCCTGCTGCTTTGGTTGAGCTGCTTTGGTTCTTACTCTCTTTGGTATATTTGTGACCATGACTGTTCCCAGGTTTTGCACCTTGTTAGTTTATTTGTCACTTGGGGAAAAAAGTTATCATCAGTGCATCCAGGGACCTCTTGGATTGCTTATTCCCTGCTGCATTCTCCCTCCAGCAGATGTCACAGTGGCTGAAGGACCCCAGGAGGACCAGGGCTTGTGAGCATGAGGTTGCTCCTATCTGTCTATAGAGGGTTCAGCTGCTCAGTCCTCCTGAGGGGGTGGCCTGTAGCAGCTCCCCACTATAATTTCACCTGTCCCTGCCCTCCCTTTAATCCTGACCCATAAGACCTTGGTCAGCTCCTAATCCATCCCTGGGCAGGGTTCCATGTACTTCAGCTGGTCACTGACATAGAGGACAATGTTCTCTCCTCATCTCCTTTGCCTGTCCATCCTGAAGAACCCGTAACCTTTTATTCCAACATTCCAGCCATAGGAGGCATCCCACCATGTCTCCATGATGCCAGTGAGACCACAGTCCTGCAGGTGAGCACACATCTCTAATCCATTGTGTTCATTTCCCATGCTAAATGTGTTTGTGTAGAGACATTTAAGCTGGGACTTGGATGAAGCTGGCTTACTGGCTGGAGCTGCTGAAATTCCTTTGTGCTGTGCTTCAGGTGCTCTTCTGCTGACCTGTGATCCATCTCTACACTCTGGGTGCCTTTCACTGTCACAGGCATCACCCTTGTAGGAGTGGGATGGACTGAGGTTCAGCTTCCCCAGCAACTTTAGTTTAAAGCCCTCCTCACCCTCTGGGGAAGCCTATGAACAAAGATGCTCTTTCCCTTTTCTGACAGATGGGGACCTCATCAGCCTCTCACAGGCTAGGTTTCTCCAAGTGAGTCCCATGGCTGAACCCCAGGCTGTGGCACCAGTCCCATCCATTTGTCAGTTTGCCAGACTCAACTGGCCCTTTCAAATCTCTGGGAGGATTGGTAAAAAAGCCCCTCCTGCTACCCAGAGTCCTTCACTGCCACTCTGTAATCCTGTAGTTTCTTGGTCACCTCCCTGAGATGAGTCCCAGAAAGCAACACAACTCTCTAGGGTTCATTGGGTCTTGCAGATGGGTGCTGCTGTACCTCTCAGACAATGTTGTCTGTGTATGCATTAAACTCATGTATAACATGCAAGACCTTTTCCAGTAGGTTATAAAAACAGGCAGTATACAAACTATTGCTATAGTCCTCTTCTCTGGATATGATTTGATGGAAGCATCACTGATTTGAGGACTAAAAGCCCCAGGGTCATTCTTCTGCCCCTGGCTGGTGCTCTCACCTTTAGGAAAGCACTTCTTCCCTCTATTGCCAGATTTGTTTGGCTGGGCAACTTTCTGGAACAGGGCTTTTCTCTCACTTAAGTGAGTAACTTCTGTGAGGCTTGTCTCTATTTTTTCTACACCTGTGGGTTTTTTTCTAGTATTGACTTTACAGCCCTCTCAATTTGCAGATCTTTGGAATTTTTCCAGTGCAGGTGTGGACTCCAGTTGAGTAAATTTCAGCCTTCTGATAATGGGCTTTCTTTTCTTCATTACCTCTGCTGCCATAATTAATTGGTTTTGCTTGGTAGAAATAAAAATCCCCAAAATGCTTGCTTAGTTCACAGCACCAGCAATGCTTGATTCAGCCTGTTCCTTTATGTGGAGTGCAGAGAACTATCTTAGGAGTGCATGAAAACAGAAAATGTGTTTTTCTTCCAGTGACAACATGATATTCCCCTTTCATGCTGGAAAAATGCTTTCTCAGAGAGGCTGATGAAGAGGATTTTGGTTATATTCCTATTTCTTCCTGTAACTGAAAGACTGCTGCAGGAGATGCATGCCATTAGGTGCAAAACATTTTGCAAACACTTCGAATCCTTTTCAGAAAATGTTGCTAGCGATGTCAACAGAGCAGAGCACAGGCAGGGAATTAATTTGTGGCTGTGTCTGATTGCTGCTATTTACTTCCACATCCAGGTGTGCCCAGCAGGGGGAAAGTACCTCTTGCTGCTGTGGCTGTCCCAGGGGGATGGGACTTGGTGAAAACATGGCACTGCTTTGAACTTCTCCACATGTTAGAGCAGATTCAGCCCTTTAAGTGTTTCTTGAAGCCTCTGTCAGCCTGAGATGATTAGAGTATCAACTGGACATTTCCATGTCAGAAGTCTACTGATGTTGCCTGGCCCTAGGGAATGTTCAGTTTCACCAGCTTTGCATAAGAAATATTTTATAATTTCTGTGGATTGTGATCTGTTTTGTTGGGCATCTTAAGTTAATACAGTGTGGTGGGTGGGTGGTATCATTTGGATTTATATAAAAAACATGTTTTGAGTACTCTTCTGAGTGAAGTGGCAGTAACTGAGGCACTCTTTTTTTCTCTTGTGCCTACTTTGATACAGCCAAGTTAGCTGAGCATTCCCTCTGTGCTCACCAGCTAGATCTAAGCTACTTAGTGCAGGAACACTTCTCTGCTCCTGGGTATGCTTTTACATTTAGGCTCAGCTCTTCAGTGTCTGGACAATCATAATTCTGTGCTTATTCATGCTGAGAATCAAAGTCTTTTCTTGCTGAGATAGCACCTTTTAGGTTATTTTATTTGGGGAAAAATCAAAAGGGAATGATTTGTTTTGGGGTAGCTTGAAAAGAGTGTATTTCTGGGCCTGAGCTATTGTGGCGACGTTGAGCTGTAGTCTTTAAAGCTCCTGCTGTTTCCTAAAGCCTGGCTTATGGGTTGACTGAAGTCATCAGTGCTTGCCACAGTGGCAGACATTGCCTGTGGTGTTCTCAGAAGTCCTAGAGAACAGAAATTACCTGTAATAATACCTTGTACTGCAAACACAGTATCACAAAAGGGCCTTATCAAACTCACATTTAGAAGCTTAAAGTTGCACTGCTTAGATTCTGAGTGCTTAACTCAAACGTGTGTTCGTGGGTCATTTCCCTAGCTTTGTTTATTATGTGTATTACTTGTTTATTATGATTATTTGTAGCACTACAAAAATACTAAAATTCCACAGGGCAGTGATGAATGCTGGGTGGGTGAGCAGCACAAGATGTTGCTGTACAGTTGCTGAATTTCTGTAAGACTCAAACAAGTATGTTACTTTATGGGATCTTTTCTTCCCATGACATCAATTAGAACTTCTTATCTTCAAAACTGCCACCACAAAATTGTGAGGTCCAGTTCTACAACCTTGCTGCCCAGTCAGAAAGTTGTTCAAATCTGATTTTTTTTTTTTTTTTTGAAAGGGAGAAACAAATATGGGCTTTGTAATAAAATGTTTCCAACTTTTAAAAACAATGGAACAGTTGTTTTTTTTTTTTTTTTCTCTGAACAGTTGTTTTTTTTCCCATTCCCAAGAAAAACACAACTAAAATTTCCCAGCCTGGGGTAGACACCTAGCAAAGGAAATTGCTGGCAAACCAGTTAATTTGGCAACGCTGTAAATAACTGAAAACAAAGTCCTACCATGAGATATGTCAGACTACTTTAAACACTGGTGTTACTGCCAGTTCCTTCTATACTATCCAGCATTCTGTTCATGCTGTTCTGACCTTACGTCTTTAAAAAAATTAATCCAGATTTTTCCCTTTCCTACTGGCAATGGGTTTGATTTCAGTGTCAAAGAGTGAGAGGTACTTTGAAAAGCATTCACTTGCCCCTGACGAACATTGCCTCCAAAAAACCCCAAATGTAAGGCTAAATCATAATGTAAACAGAACCAGTTGGTACCGTGCTGTTTTGCTCTTGTTCAGATGTGATAAGCATATGGAAATCATTATATAACCAGAGACCATTGCCAAACTGCGTGGATAAAAGCCTCACTCTGATTTCACAAACAGAACAAATGCTTTCCCATGTCTTTGCAGGCAGAGACTTAGGGCTAGGTGTGGAGCAAATGTTTACAAAACCAGTTGTTCAGCTGTGCTTACGATTCCTTTCAGAATGAGTGGTGAGATACATTTTTCCCATGAATGCTGTTTTCTCCTAATGAAACTGTTTACCAGATTAGTGCCCCATTAATATTTTAACACTGTTTTATCATTTCATGCTCTTTCAAAGGGAATTGCATTTGTATGGGTAATAAGAATACTTTGACTAATGTTATGAAGATATTTTTCATATTCTTAAGAAGGGTTTGGGGATTTTTCCCCTCCCTGCACTTGTTGGAAGAAGATGTGACATTTAGAGACTTGCTCTCCCTAGGTGGAGAAAACAATTAATTGGTGCTGGTTGAGGGGATCCTTTTCCTGCTTACAAACCTTTTCCCTTTTCTTATACTTTGTTTTCCCTCATTGGTAGCATGGACTGGACTGAGTTTTGTTACCTGCTTTGAGTCCTGCTAATAAGAGGCAATATGCAAGAGAGAGTTTGCTGCACCTTCCTTTGAAGTATTTTTCCCTTTTTACATTATCAGACGTAACTAGATTTGATTTAGTACAGAGCTTCATTTATGCCTTGAATAATGCTCTTCATTGTTGAAATTCATATTTGGAGATTACTTCAACACTTCCAGATCAAGATAAAGTGTTTTCCTGAGCCTGTATTGGCAGCTCGGGTTATTTAACAGTCGCTTAATCAGATAATGCAGATATAAGCCCAGAGACTGAGATAGGAAGCACATGAAGTGAATGCACCCTTTTCAATTTATCTAATCTCTTGTACAAAGTACTGGTGGTGTTGCTCTGAGAGGGGGTGTACTTGGCAGACTCTTCTGCTGAGTCTCTGTTGAGTGACACATTTGTTGGCAAAGTAGGCAGCGGTACCATCCTCCTGATAACAGCGCACAGGCAGCACCTCAGAGGTCACACGGTGTTACTCTGCATCCAGCAGTTCTGGGGCCTGTTCTCATGGGAAGCTGCCGTGGCACAGATCCAGTGACCTGGTTTTGTGAGATGTTTGCTGTCAGAAGCCCAAGCAGAGGTTTAGAGAAGCTGATTCCTCAGTCAGAACAGAGGGATAGGTGGCCCACACATCCAGACTTCAGCAAACTGCATTGTTGTGGTTGGGAGTAGAGGGGGCCAGTCCTGATAAGCCTTTGTGGCCCAGAACCAGAGAGGTTGGCAACTTGCAGCTCACCCAGGAGTGCAGCAGAGAGGAGAATATGGAGAGAGAATGTGGCTGTGGGATGTCTCTGATGGGGCCAGAGATTAAGAGTAGCAGTATCCAGGGATAGGGAAGGGAGGCTGTCGTTTAGGTACAGAGAAGACTGAGGATAGAATAATTAATCTTTTGGCTGACTGAAGGTATAGAGAAGATGAATGTTGCTAGCATGTTTTAGCTAATATTTTGCATTTAAAAGAGTCCTGAGCACAGACTGAGGTTTTTATAGTGCTGGTAGGAAAGCCTGGCCTTTGTGTCTGCTCTAATTTCTCACTGGGTTTAAACAGATGGTCTTTGTATTCCCAAGATGTTCTGTACTCTGAGATACAGCTTCATGCAGAGCCTGTATACAGCCTATGCTCTTCTTCCCAGGATTAAGCTTTTGAGGTGCTGCTGTTCCTCTGCCTCTCATGCTCAACCTTCTTTTGTGAGATATGTTTCATAATGTGAATATTCCCACCAGTAGAGAGATGGGAATATTGTATAGGCTTGCTGGTAAAGGCTTCAATATATCTGTAGGTATGGGGAGGAATAAGCAGAAACAGTTACATTTTCAGTTGCCTACTGAGATCAGTATTAAGGGGATGAACATATTTTTCCCCAAGGGTTTGAAACAGTACCTCTTTCCAAAGGCAGTTTGTTTACTTGGCTCCACCAGTTGCTTTGGATCAGAATCCTGAGATATGCAAAGCAATGCACTTGATAGCTGTTTTGGGCCAGGGGCTTTTTGTTTTTTGAAAGGATCATTCTCACAGGGTCTCCCATCCACCAAGGGGATCACTCAGCATTTTTGCCACTGCCCTTGATTCATGGTCTCCTGTGTGTTCCCTGTGGATAGGTGTGCTTTGGGAAGGCTGGACAGAGCACTTAGCTGGGCTGAGGCTTCTGTGCCATGCAGGACTCCTTTTTCATGAGCCTGCCACCAGATTTTCTCTGTCAAGCCCCACTTCCTTCACTGGCATAGGTAGAGATTTTTAAACTCAAGACATATTACAAGGAAACCACACTGCTGGGTAAGAACAGAGTTAGGCCACGGCATGTTTGGCAGTGTGGATTTCAGAAACAAATCCAATCCTATCCCAGACAGGGAATCCTTTTGAGCAACTACCAAGCTTTTTCACCTTTGGTATACATTTTGAATTCTGAGAGTGAAAACTCTTGTTGAAGTGAAGAGAAAATTCTCTTCTGTTTGCATTGTGTTGGCTGTAGATTCTACTCTTTCATGCTACCAAAGCAGAAACTATATGAATGAGCAGGGTTTGGGAAGCTATTTATTGCCTTCAGCAAGCTTATAAGCTCCTCTGAGTAATGTGGTGACAAGCAGTGGCAGCTAGAAATCCCCAGCCATGAATCATCTGAAGATTTGCTCTCCACTGCAGGCAGCATCTGCTCCAAAGTTGATGAAATTTGAGGTGGAATACCTGGGAGAAGGGTGTCTTGGGATTCATCAGCAATCTTCTTAATTTTTTCCTTGTGTGCCACTCTGTGGGATATGAGTGCCTTCGCCAGTAACCAGATTAACTTAAATAAATAAAACAACAAAAGAGAAAAGAAGGGAAGGAAGTGGATCTCATCCCTAGGCTGCAGGAACTGTTTGGCAGGAAGAGAGTGTAACATGAAACGCCTGAAGTGCAAACAGATTTCGGTGATGGCAGCAGCGTGTCCTCAGGTGTGAGGGTAATTGAGAATGGCTGTGTGTGGCATACACAGCTCTTCCCTTTGCAAGCTCTGTGTCACTGGAGTGGTCTGCACTCGTGTGAATAATCCCTTTGCTGCAGCAGGGTTTATCCTGCCAGCAGGGGCGGCTGCCTGCCTGGATCAGGCCTTTCCCTTGGTGTGTTTGCCCTCAGCTCTGTTCAGGAGTGCAAGCAGCTCAGCAGGGTGGTGGGTTAGAGCACTCCCCCCTCACCCCTGTTACTCCAGCCTGCTGTGGCCTGGACTTTGCAGAAGGGCAGAGCAGGAGAAATACACAAAAATGTCCTTTCCTTTCCTGGAGAGCAAACCAGCAGAAGCAGGGAAACACAGGAGATATTGTTCTCTTCCTGCTGCCTTAAAAAACAAGGGGCGAGGGGGGCATCAAGGAAAATCACCCGCAGGAACATGGTGAGTGAGTGAGTGAGGCTGCTGATGTGGCTCTCTAAGCTGCAATGGTCACTTGCTTTACCCTTTGGGAAATACAGATGACCTTAGGGAAAAGGGGCTAAGGAACAAAACACAAACCCTAACTGCAATCCTTCATGCTACTTATAAGAGGGGCTCAAAAATATTTACACGTGGTGATGCTGAAGTACGCTGATAGTTAATTGAGAAGAGAGGAATATTTTTTTTTTTTCAGTTTCATGAGCTTTTAGCTGTTTTTTTCTTTGTCTGTTGAAGGGAGAAATTGTCTTTGCGTCAAAGGACAGAAGTGAAAGTAAAGCTCGCAGAAGAGATCCTTTGTCAAGGAGAGTTTGGGTTTTTTGTGGAAAAGATATTTCAAATGTTTTGCCTGAAAGGTTGAAATCAGTTCTGTAGCTATTTTTGCGGAGCCCCTTGTTTAGCATTCACAGAATTGAGCTTTTTGTATGCTAGACATCTTTAATAGTGTTTTAGCCTCCAGTGGCATTTTTCTTGGAAATTCTTTCTTTGAATAATAAAACAAAACAGAATTGTCATTGTTGCCTTCACACTGCATGTAGCGATGCCTTGATTTCAAGCTTTTGATGTCATTTCAAACAGAATTGTTATGCATAAGACTGATTTTGGAGTGATAAATAGTATACACAACTAGTTGAAAATACAAATGACCACCTAATTAGCTGGCAAGGGATAATGAATGTTTGTCTTATTAGCATATTTCATTTCATTTTATTAGTATATTTTATTTCAGCTGATTTATTTAATGTATGTGTAATGTATTTGTACATATTTAAAATACGTATGAATTGACATAATTCTGTAAAATCATCTCGTTTTTCTCCACAAACCTACTATAAGCACCCACTAGTATGTTTTAAATTAAGAAACATGAAGTGTATGCTGCATCACACAGTGCTTGAAAAATTAAATCATGGTGTTTTCATGCAAAGGTCCCATACCTGAGAGGAAGAAAACATCAATAATGGGGGTAGAAGTGAGTGCTTAAGTGAGATGCAAGGCTGAGAGCCACTTAAGAAGGGCCCCATTTTGTGTTGTCCTTACAGGGGTATCATGCATTCCTGCTGTGAGAGGAAAGGCCAAGGAAAAATACACTCTCTCTGTCTGAACAGCACTTGTTGGAGTATGAACAGTTTTTCAATAAGCCCCTGCTGGTAAGAGTAAGGCTGGCAGTTGGAAGGTTTCCAATTGTCCTGCCTTTTAGGTTTTTATCCCCTACGTCTTTGCTGGGCAGCAATGAGTAGTTTGAATTCTGATGGTCGACACAGGTTT
The DNA here is from genome assembly GCA_013399225.1 of Rhipidura dahli. Classification (NCBI taxonomy): domain Eukaryota; kingdom Metazoa; phylum Chordata; class Aves; order Passeriformes; family Rhipiduridae; genus Rhipidura; species Rhipidura dahli. Next base: position 411,500 of record VXAC01007863.1, read on the forward strand.
GTGGCACCTCCCTCCTACACAGCTGACCCAGGTTTGTGAGGCAAGAACCTGGCATCCCACACACCCTAACCTCCATGTGCATGTGCAGATAAGTTTTTTGTGGCCCATTGGATCAGTGTTTGTCGAGGCAGCATGTGTGAATTTCTGCAAAATGAGGCAGTGAGCCTGCCTATGCAATATGTGCATTGAATTGTGTGTGAAAAAGGATGTGTGGAACTAATAAGTTTGTTTTACGGTGTGGTCTTTTTCTGACACTGTTGTCTTGAAAGATTCAGTCTCTATCTCTTTGTTTGAAGAACAAAGGTGATAGATCAAAGCCTGGATGAGTTAAGTCAAAACCTAAGGATGATGTGGTTTTCAAAAAAATAGGTTTTGTTTGGTGAGTTATGTTGGTGAGAATTAAAGAAATAGCTGCAGCTTGGGCTTCAGGAGCCCTAGGAGGTAAGGGGCTCCACTCCTACATAAAAAGAATGTAAATGATCCAAATTCTGCATTACTTATATCTGCCAGCCTGCCACTAAAACAAGGGGAGTTGGGGATTCTGTCTCTGAAATCAAGACTGCTCTCTGGGACCATTAAGTCCGAGCAGCCAAATTTGAAATGCTCTGTAGTTGTGGTCAAAAATATGACAGTAACTCTAAGCTGGAGCTTTATTAATTGTATGACAGCTTTAGGACTATTGTAGTACAAGTGGAAGAGAACTAGGCCTGAGAGACTTCATTAATGAAGTGCTTTGTTGCCTGGCAAAACTAAATGAATTATACCTATGTAAAGATAGATATTGCAGTTTGCCATTTGATAATCCAGAAAGGAGCTGCACTGTTGATTAAGAAGTACAAAAATGTAAAGACTTTTTAGGCTAAAATCCATGCAGTCTAAGTTGAAGGGTGATTGTAGTACTAAATACAGATGAAACTCATGGTTGTTCTGGACAGGATGTCAATGGGGTGAAGGCAGGAGCAGAGCCCCTCTGGGGCCTGTGGTCATTTCTGTAGAGTCCTGCAGCACTTTAAAGCCCCTCTGTGTTACAGGGGCTCCTTCTCTGGGCACATTATGCCAGGCTTTGTTGCATTTTCTTTTTTCCCTTTCAGACTATTTGCTTGTCCTTTGCTCCTTCTCCAGTTTCTCACAAGTGTTCTTGGCCAACATAGTGTGTTTTCATACCTCGTTTTGAATCACAGCAGGGCAAGAGGTGGTTGACATTTTGTTTATACCAGTGCTATTTTTTTTACCCTTTTTTTTTTGCTTGAGCCTCTTTTAAAATCAACCAAATTTACTGCCTCCTCCTTGTTGCTATTTTCCTTTTTATTGAATTCTCTTCTCCACCCCATTCCTTCCCCTGTGGCTCTCCATTTTCCATTGTCTTAGTTCTTTATTTCCCCCCTAAGATCCTGAAACAGCTCTTGGAAGATGAAGCATTCAATCTTATTTTCCATCTCCAGCTAGCACTTTATTAATAACCCATATTTATTTAGCATCCAGAGTCTGCCAAACACACACATACATACACACAAAGCCAGTCACCAGTGTTTGCTGTCAGGATAATGCCTTCCTGGAGGCTTACCTCCCTCTGCCAAGCCTAGCTAAATGCCTCTTTGTGGAAAGGAAAGGAAAGAAAAGGCTGCTCATGTTGAAAGACTTTTATGCTCCAGCATCTTTCTGAAGAAAAATGAACATTGGTCAGAAAGGCTCATGGGCCCTGCTATTGCTGCGGCAGAGTGTGCTGGTTGGGAGGATCTGCAAGATGAAGAGATGAGTTAGAGCTGCCTGCAGAGCTGTGATCTCAGCATTCAGGGCTGTGGGCAGAGGCAGCAAAATGTCTCATTGTGTTTGGTGGACCTTCCAGTTGCCCCAGGAGGTGTCTGAGACCTTGCCTCCCCCAGGCTTCTGGGTTGCAGCTGGCTGCTCCCTACCATGCGATAGGGAGGGCAGAACACAATTTTGCCCCCAAGATGCTGCTCAGGTCTGCACAAAGACCCCGTGCATGAGGAAGATGGGTGACTGCAGTCTGCTCAGACTGCAGCAGACCGTGGGGAAAGGCCACAAATCCCACTTAATGTGGCAACATTTGTGGATGGCCGGGTCCACCCCAGTAGGGGATTCTGTGCTCTGCTGGTGCAGAGTTGTGAACAGCAGCTGTAGCAGTGATGACCTCAGATCCCTTTCTTGGGTTTTTGATCAGACCTAGAGCCTCAGCGTCAAAACTTGAAACATCTGACTATGCCAATTTTCTGTCCCTGTTAGTAAGTACTCTAGGCTGGGGTGTACTCCCTAGCCATAAAAGTAAAGCTGAGGGGCATGGCTCAGTTCACAAGCAGTTTGCTAAATCTTTCTCTCTCACCATATTGGATGGCCTTATCAAATCCACCAACAGGTCCTGATAATGCCCTGCTTGTGTCCTGAAACTATCTGGCACAGTTCTAACTGGCCTGGCCAAATGCCCAAACCGTTCCAACAGCTGCACTTTTTAGATGGCTCTGTGTCTGTGCTAGGGCTCTCTTTGTTTCCTGTGGTGGCATAGATACTGCTGCTGAGTCCTGGCTTCCACAGCTGAGACAGTGCCAAATCCTGAAGGGAAGCACTTCCCAGCGCCTTAGGAGGCTGGAGTTGAGCTTCACAGAGCAAAATCGACCTGACATGGCATGCTGGCTGTGCCTGTGAGTAGCATGATGAGCCATGTCATCCTCAGGGTGCTCCCCATCAGTGAAATGAGCCTTGAGTGGCAGAGGCCCTTCAGAAAGGTGGCTGTGAAAGACCTCTTGGAAAAATAGTGCAAAAGGATTGTCAGGCAGTTGGCTCAATCTGTTACCATGGAATCATGTAGGTTGGAAAAGACCCTTAAGGTCACTGAGTCCAAACCTAACAGGGCCAAGTCCATCACTAAACCATGCCCCTGAGCATCATATCTGTATATCTTTTAAATACCTCCAGGAATGGTGACTCCGGAGAAATTTTTCCTAATATCTAAACTAAACCTTCCGTGGTGCAACTTGAGGCCATTTCTTCTCATCCTGCCACTTATTAATTGGGAAAAGGGACCAACACCCCTTTATAAGGCATGCCTGTTGCATGGATCAGAGAAGTTGCTGCCTGAGTGTTTATGGAACTGCAAAAGAGGAAAACCTAATCTCATGTGAGATTTTAATGTCTTCCAGTAATCCAACTAGATCCCACTGGCTTCAACAGGCTTTAAATGGTAGGCTGAAAAGCTGGTTGGTTTGTGAAGTTGAAGCAGGTTATTTTGCAAATGTCACTGAATACTTGTTCCTAGCTGTCAGTTACGATCAAGAAATTGGGAAATTGTTGAGAAATTTCAGTCTCAACACAGAGTTGGGTTTCCCATTGCCTGTCTTCCCCCTGATTTTTTGAGTGAGGCCAGAGTAATGGAGTTTTACTTGTTTATTGTTTTGATTGTAAGTAACTTTCAGAGAGAGGCAAAAAATATTAGAAAAGGAGGGAAATCAATCCTTGATTTTCAGTGAGCAGTGCAAGGGAGCCTTCTTCTAAACAACCCTGATGATCCAAAGATCAAGCTGGTCCTGTTTTTAAATTAGACATGTATTTCAGCAGGAATGAACACAAACAGTTTCTCTCCATTTGTTACAAAATTCACTGGATGTCTGATTCAGGTAGGTTTAAATTCTTTGTCAGGAACCTAGAAACCCGGAGCTGCTGCTGCCTTTCTTGTGGAAACTCTTTTTCTCTTGCAAGTACATTCGGTGCCCCCAGAGAGCAATTAGGGTCAAAGCAGCAGAGAATAACAAATGAATAAATAAGATACATGAACTGAATAGATGTGTTACGAGCAAGGCACACTTGTGCTGGAGTAGTAGGACTTCCAGACAGAGCAGTCTTTGCTCTGAATGCAAAGATAGGCATGGCCCTTTCTTGACTTTTGCTCCAGTCAGTGATGAAACTGAATGGAAAAGCAAGAAGTCGGGTTAGGAGGAAGCCAGCTCTTTTTTAAACCACAGCACACAGCAAAGGGTTCTTCACAGCAGTGATACATGTATTTTTTATATATTCCTGTCTGATACATACTGTGTGAGTTCCAAGAAATGATTCACCATTTTCCTGATTCTCTTGGCAGTGGGAGGTTCATCATAACAGCCTCTTTGGAAACCATTCTGTCTCGGAGATGGGACTTTACTGTCCTTATAATAATCATAATATGATAATCTTAGTAGAAAGAGAGACACAGTCTCGAACTATGGGGCAGTGTTTGCACTATCAAATGCCTAAAATGCTTTTATCCTTCCACAAGGAGCTTCCAGGTTCTGTTCTTATTACCAGAGTCCTAGTGCTCTTTACAAATAGATGAGCCCCACAGCCTTAGACATTGTCTCATCGAGTCAAGAGCAAAGACTTGCCCTGACTTCAGGGGGTGCTTAAGGGGAGAGCCACATACATCCAGAGTGTGCAGAATAGTGCTGTTGTGAGATTCAGGACTGTCCAGAGCCCAAACTGTGGGTCTCTTCACTGAAACACAAATGCTGATCTACTGCAGGCATGTTGGGCAGCTCCAGACCTGCCACTCAATAGCTGCGTTGAGGGCACATAACTTTGGCACTCGGTGTCCTTCAAGCCTTCAACTTTTAAGGAATTGCTTTTTAGTGAACAGTGCTGTTTTGTATATGGTTTATAAGAAAAAAAATAAGTTGGTTTTCAGTGTGGGTGTCATACATTAATTTTCTGTAGTACATTTAAATCTCTTTTGCACTGGGAAGTGTCTTGCTGCCAGTACTCCAAGGAAATGCAGTCACCGTACAGTAAGAAAAGTTCACTTAAATTCTGCATTGTATTTTTTTCTGCTTTTGTCTCTGTATGGCATGTTCTTACAGAAAGAAATCATTAGGAAGTTGCTGTAGAACTTTGCAATGAGTCAAACTGCAAATATTAAACCAGGTTAGGAAGTTCTGCACAAACCTTACTGGAGTTACTGACTGAGGTTTTGGAGGATAGTTTCATTAGTATGAAGCTTGAATCCAAATTAGCTGTTTCTCTAATGAAGCAGGCATCACCTGCCAGTTTCTATTGTATTGAGTCTCTCCCCTCAGACTGTGTTGTTTTTCTCTTCTGAGACCCTGAAGCCTGTTGTTATGTTATCTCAAGTAGATTGAAATACTTAATTGAGATTACTCAGGGTGGGGGGTTTTCTGAGTTATTGTAGTTAGCTATTTCTGCTTTCCTTGTCAGTCACTTGTATAATTTTACAGAGGTGACCTTGGTAAGATTTCCAGCTGTGGAACAGCAATTAAAAAAAGTAATAATCACTTCAAGGGCTATTTAAATTCACAGTGTTGCTTTTTGGCTTGCAGAGAGTCTGCATAAGATTGGTGTTAGGAATGTAAAATGTTTTGTGAAACAAAAAATGTCCTGTGTTTTAGCCAGCGGGGCATTCCTGATTTTCTGGGCATGAACCTAGAACTCATCAGAGACTTAGAAGTGCTTCATTTCTTGACAAATCCTCACAAATTAAGCACTGAAGTATGACACACACTCTTAGGAAATGTATTTGTGACATCAATTATTTACCACATATATAGAATGATGATGATATCACCATTTCTTTTTTTACTTGGGAAGGAACTTCTTTTTATTTCTTCCACACAAAAACATCTAAAGGAAACAAATGCTCCTAGATTTCACTGCAAACAATTAAACAAGTGGATCCCTTTATGGAAAGCCTATGGAGATCTTACAACTCCTCCAACTTTTCAGTGAGTGGGATAGCTGCATTTAGCATCAGAATCTGATCTTCATGTTCCTTATATCCTGTTGTGTGATGGGGAGCTAGATCCCTGAACATGTGCTGTATAATTCTTAAACCTAAGGTCCCATTGTGGGTGGGATGCATGCAGCTACAATTCCCAGGCTGTTTTAGCCTGAAACTGTTTGGGTTGTTTGTTTCTTTTTTTTATTTTTTTTTTATTTTTTTTTTTCTGGTAGTATTTGGGTTTGGATGGATTTTTTGTTTTAAAAAAAGCAGACATTTTATTAGCTTTGTCTAATTTTGAAGACAATTCAAACAGTATAACAGAAAATAGTGAAGGGAAATATGAGATAATAACAACTGACCATCCAAGGTTGACTGAACACTGAACAATCGAATTTCTCCTCAACAAATTGTAATAATTCAAATTATAAACAAATCTACAGGCTGGTAAAAAGAACATTTAAACTGTTCTGATCTAATTCATGTTTGCTATTTCTGTCTGCTGGGATTTGGTCTACTTTGTGTCAATCCGCTTTCAGATCCATTACCAGCTTTTCCAGACAGAGGAGAAAACAGTGTCATGCTGATCTGGCAGAGCTGTGATTGTGGCTGGTTGGTGCCCCTGAAAGATTTGCCAGCTGGAATTGTGCAGTGAAGATAAAACAGGAAAATTCTGGCAAGGCACAGGTCTGCCAGTATCCAGTGAGAGACTAGAAGTTCATGTTAGAAAAGTCCCTGTTGGTAAAGGGAACAAGTTTGAGGAGTGAGGATTTTCAGCAACAAAAGGATTTATAAAAAGTAGAAGAAGTATAAGAAGTAGAAGAAGAAAAGATTCTTCATGGGAAAAAGATCTCAAATCAAGGTGTGAGGGGATTTTTTTGTTTTCTTTTCTTTTTTTGCAACATTTCTTGGTTCAGTGAGTGAAATTCTGTTACCACTTAGCGTGGCAGATCTTAAGAGTTCCTGATCTCTACAGGCTTAAAACATGAAGATGTGTCTGGTCTCCCAGCTTTCTAAGCAGACTGCTGCTTCACACATTTTCATAGGAGAGATGGATTGCCAAGAGCCCTTAGGGTGAGGGATGCCCAATCACTATTTTAACATCTGTTCCCTTGCCCAAAGAGTGAAAAGTAGAGCTGTAGCTTCAGTGCTTTACTCTTCTCTGTGGGAATTGGTAATAGAGGCCATTCAATGCTTTTAAATTGCTTTAAAAAGCAATCAGGAAGTACTAGAACAATTTTCTTCTTTGTCTTCCCACATTTAAAACCTCTTAGAGGGAGCCTTGGAGCTATAGCTTGATGATTTATCCCAGAGCTTTCCCTAAATTAAGAGAAATTAGAATTAGAGAGAAAGTTGGTCTGGCCTGGTAGAGACTGGTCATTCAGAGAATGAGAGTGATTGAGATAATGAACCCTTTGTGTATTATAAATTCAGCAAGAACAGCATTTTGCCCCTTTTATGGCATTTTTGCTGCTTTTGTTTCTCATCTCTGGCTGGAACTCAAACAAGAAAAAGGACTGTGCAAGTGAACAAAGCTGATGACACCAATTGTTCCTAGTTTTCTGAAAATCATAATAATCTCAGGTTGCATTTAATTGGCAGTTTGGATGAAGTTTCTTTAGATATTATTTAGTTCTTCCTAATTAGTGGGTAGCTTTTGGTTGAGTAGATTATCATTGAGGAAGGGCTGTACTTGTTGATTTCCTTTGAGGTGAAGCAATGGTACAACTGATACTTTGTCACTTCACCAAATAGCTTTTTGGGAGGAAGAGGATGAATTTGATCTCCTAGCAAAGGAGGTATGTTTGTTTCCTATGTGTTTAGATAAAGATGGTGTATCAATGAGGCAGGCAAAGAAAAATGTCTTCTTCTGTGAGGTCATTTAGGGAGCAAAAGTCTTGCTGAACAGCTGCAGTAAGATTAGATGTGCAAATATAGATACCTCTCCCAACTGCAGAATTTTTTCCTTCCAAACCTTTTGGGATGAATGCCTCTATATGGAGTAGGACTGTTCACACTTTGGACTCTAGAAGGTGTGATACAAAAAAGAGGCTGCCTTAATTTTGGCAAAACTATTTCTCCTTTTATGTATCATGAAAAGAAACAAAACAGCAACCACCTGTTTATAGAAACTTTTCTGTTTGTCAGACTGTCCTGGGCATCTGCACAACCCCATCCTGTTTCCCCACGTGCACAAGAAATATATTGCTAGAATATGATGGGTTTGTTTATTAACCATAAATTGGAAAAGCAGATTTTTGTGTTTGATTAGTGGTGTGCACTAAAACATGGGGCAGCAGAAAATGGTATATTTTAAAGTGTGTGTTTGGAATTTGTTACAGTTTTACCTGGAAACTCCCTGTTAATACATTCTGTAAATAAGTCAGTGTTTGAGGGGCTCTTGTTCAGTGATGAAAATGCAGAACCTTCTGAAAAAACTAACCTTTTAAGTTGAGAAAATGTGCCTTTCAACAACTCATCTTTTAGACACCGAGCACTAGATTAAACAATCATGTTCTTTATTGTAGGGAGAAATATTTGAGACACATGGAGACTGAAATCCACTGCAGAGATGGAGCTCTGCATCTTGTACTTCAGTGGCAGGGTTTGCTTCCAGAGCCTTGAGTTTGTTGATTATAAATACCTGGGTGTAGTTTTGCTAAAACCTGCTCAACAGTGTATGTGCCTTTAATTCTGCTCCATGAGCTATGTATACAAACTGCCAAAATTTGGGGTTCTCCTGAAATGATGATTAAAATATGCTACATACTGAAAATATGATATCATAGAGTTTTCCCTCACAATCACAGAATTTACTTTTTGTCTTTGAAGTTTGTGACAGTTTGGTTTTCCTTTTACTAGCAATTCTTACTACTTTCTCTCAGCTGTATGGTCAGCAAATAGAAAAGCTCTCCTGAGCAGCTTTTCTTTTCTTTTCTGGTATGCTAACATTAGCTGATGGAAAACCCAGCTGTGTTTTGTTTTGTTATATTTTTACACCACAGTGGCTCTGGACAGTGAGATTTTTTTTTTTTTTCCCTGATCTAGATTTTTCCTCTTGCTCATGCCTGAACTCTGATGACACTGTCTTAAAACCTCTTCTGCCTATTTACTTACCTCCTCTGTTCTTTGAGTAGAAGCAAAGAAAATTGCTTGTTTCCATATTATGAATCTGGCAGATATTCAGAGGTAGCTCTTCAGTTTTGTTTTGGTTTGGTTTTTTTTTAGTTTATGTAGTGTCTAGTTTATAAAGCCCTGAAAACCCATGTGAGAGCACAGGAAGTCATGGCACACCTGACTCGTTGATGCTTCCTGGTTAGTTCACTGTTGTTTTGCTTCTGTTGACAGAAGTCAAGAGGTTTTCATCCTCTTGCTCCTTTTCATGCCAGTGTGATCATGTTCTGCTGTTCTTGTTTATGGTTCTGTACCTCACTTTTCCATTATGAGTGAAAAGGAGACATGATTTGGCAGTCAATGCAACACAAACGTACCTAAGAAAAGAATGTTTAATTCCTTAATCTATCCTAAGTCTCCAACGTGACCCTTGGCAAATCAATTAAGCCTTTTCTACTTTAAAGAAGCATCTTGCATGGAGATTTTTGTAACTTTATGATCTCCATCTTAGCATATTTATTCAGACTCAGTGATCTTATAGGTCTTTTCTAACCTAAATTATTCTATGACTTAAAAATGTACCCTTGGCAGCATGCAATGCTGCCAACACTAACAAGTGTTAGAGAACCATATAAGTGGAAGCAATCCAAATGTAGATAAGGCCTTTACTACTTACATTTAAGTTTCTTCAGTTCAAATTAAAACATTTTAAGTGATTAAGAAATCAATGTATTTTCCCTTTTATATATCTTCTGCTCGCCACTTCTGGATACAGAAAACTGAGGTAGTTAAACTTTTGGTGTCTTGGCACAAATGTTGCTTCTGCTTACAATGACAGATTTTGAGGATAGAATTGATTGGTGGTTGTTGTTATTGTCATCATTGGCATTTCTTTGTTTCATTCCTCTGCGTGTCCTCTGGTGTTACTGCATTGATACTGCTTAGAGTGTGCTGAAGCAGGAATTCCCATTGCATGGAAAATCTGTTCATTTGATTTCAAGGACAAAGTTTCTTAGCAGAAGGAAAAATATCCTCTGAAAACAGAAAATCTGAAATGGTACCTAGAAAAAATTAAAGACATTTGTTGCCTTTTTTCCCCCAAGGACCTGTAGGGCTGTTTAGAGCAGCCTGCCAGGGAGCAGAGTAGCCTAGAGAGAGTAATCCTTGCATGCTGAGGTGCACTGAGCGTCCTCCTATTAATCCTTCTTCCAACAACATGGGAAGCTTGTTTCTGTTCTTTTAAATATGGAAGATCTTGTAGTATCTGGCCCAGTATGTCTTTCTGGAGGAGTCTGTCATGCTGCAGTGCTAGCAGGGAGCGGACTGTCAGTTTTGAACAAATTACAATCCTGAATATTTTCTGTAGTGCGTGACCACACGAAGGCACGCACCGTAAGTTGTGACAGTTCTTAGATTTGGAACCCTGTCTAATGTGCAGTCAGAGAAGATGAAGGGTGATTCTTTGTTAGCCACAGAGAGTAACATTGCCTTTACTTTTTACTCACCAGTCCCTTGCAACTTCTGCTGCCAAATTATTGGGGGATTTCAGAGGCTGGTGTTAGGACTCTGATACCACCCCTTCATCCAAACTGTAATTGCAGAAATACAGTAGGAGTATGAAGGATATCTTCTGTTCATCAAGTACACTGTTTGCAGAACCTCACATCATAGAAACTGTTAGTGAGACAGAGTCTTTTCAGGAATTTTTGTCTGGCTCCCCATTTTTTTTAAAGGGTTGGGTCTCTGATGAAATAAATGTGATTCCTTCTGTAGACATGAAAAGCCCCAACCAAAACGGGTGGTGTGTGACAGTTTCAACCTTCTAGCTTATTGCTTTCTGATGTGACTGTCTTTAATAACAGTTCTTCAGAGACTCATAACCCTTAGTGTGATTTACTGTGATTATCCTGCATGGCACCTGTGCATAATATTAATTAAGACCTGAAAGAGAGTGCCCTAAAGCTGAAACATTCCCTTTGACAAAACGTAGTGCTACGAAAACCAGCAAATCTCCACATGCAGTGATTAGAAAGTTCTTCCACAATTGGTTTATGACTTTTCTTCTCAAGAGCTTGAAGGAAAATGGCATCTTTAAGATAAACTTATAGGTTCAATTGCCTCCTTAGATGTACAGTCATGCATTTTTGTCCACTTGAATTGAATGCGCCTAAGGGACTGGGTTTATTTTCTACATCTGTTCAAGCACACGATAGAAATAAACAGCATGGTCCCAAACATAGCCTGCTAGCTATTAATCTAAGTACCCTATTAGTACCTGTCACTTTGGATTAGCAGAGAGTTTTTTATGTTCATCATGTGTTTAAGTATACTGACTTTGGGATGGATTAAATCTCTCTTATTCAACTAATTCCCCAAAAGCATCCATCTGGAGAACTTTATGCCTTAGAAGTCTATTTCTCAGCTATAAGTCCAATAAGATGGCTTTATCATCCCAGAGAGTCACTCAGGATGAGGTAATGGGAATAATAATTGGTTTATTCAGTTTTAAGTTTTTCCTGCTACAAACCAGCTCATACTAAATCAAAGACAGATATTTCGTTTCTGTCAAGCATTTAAATTGTTCAGTGATTGATTAAATGTCAGACAACCTAATAATTAGTGTATCTGAGAATCATTTAGCATGTAAACTCCCTGGGTGGGGATTTTTCTTCTTCCTTCTTTCTGTATAATCACCATCTCAAGTCTCACAGTGCATGATTTGGAATCCTTAACTGCTGTCATAAAAGAAATAATAATGTCTGCACAACTCCCCAAACTAATTCCATATTCTCTGGTGATAATCTAATCACTACATCTCTGAGGCTTGTCAGTGTGCTGTGTTGGAATGGAGCTAAAAAGGGACAACTTTGAGGTTTATGTCATTATTTTTTCTACCCCTTCTGTCTGTTGGGCATATGAAGTACCTCTTGCCAAGGCTTTCTTTGAGGTCAGTCATTGACTGAGCCATGTTACCTTCACCAACTCATTTTAGTTATCAAGCTCAGCCATTTTTTTAATTGAGAGGAGTGGAGTGTAGAGGGCAGATATAAAATTAATACACAGCTCAAAACTGTTGACTTTATGGCAACATAAATTGTGAAACAATTTCCTTCCCCCCAGAGAAAGCTGGAACAGCAGACCTGCAGGTTCGCGCCCTGCTTTCGTGCAAACAGCAGAGGCAAAGTGGACTGTGCAAGCGAGGACAGCACAACTGCTGTGCCATGCAGCAATCTGCAAAAGGGAAATGGAGAAGCTCGTGGACTGTTTATTTAGCTCTTGGTCTCTCAGCTGTGTCTGCAGCTGTAGGAATGGATTTTGACAGTGTTTTCGTTAGTGGTCTCAGTAAGAAATATCCACCGATCGATTTTCTTTGATCAGCATCAAAGAGCCACTTCATAACGTTTTCTTGCAAAAACCTCTGTAATTCTGGGGAGCCAGAATCTCCACAGGAAAATGAAGTTTTACTGCAAAGTGTTGATTTCTTAAGTCTGAAGTGTCTGGCAGTCACTGAAATGTTGGCCAATCAAAGGCAATTCATTGAGGATTTTAGGCCTTTGACAAAGAATTCTTTTCTGAACAATAATCAATACCAGGAAGAATTTGTGGACACCTTCCTCCCTGTCCAATATTATTTTAGTTGCTCAGTGGAAAGTCCTGGTGTTTGTTTTGTGACTGGAATTAGAGGGAACAGGAAAATCCATTTCGCTAATCAATTTCAAGTTCCTAGGGAGCTTCTACTTCACTCAAATGTTCTTGAGTTTCAGGCTTTGAGTCAATGAAATTGAAACATTATTTTGTGGAAAATAGAGTTTCCAGAGAATGAACAGCCATTATTTTGGGCCAGTTGAAGTTACACGAGCAGATCCAGTGGTGGAATGAGAGCCTTGCACTGGTCCTGGGTCTGTGTTCTACTCTGGTGTGCTGAAGTCTGAAATACAGTCTCTGCTGGCACTTTGCAGACCCTGTGTAATTCCAGCAAAGCAAGGTTCCTTCACTGTGAGTCCTCTGGCCAGCAATAAACCCCATGCTTCTGACAGACTAATATGATTGCATTCTCCAAATTAGTTGTAACACCTAATCTAATTTAATTAAGGGATTAAATTTTGTCGGTAACTTGAAGGCTTAAGGAAACTGAATAATAATAAAAACAAAACCTTGGCGTTTTCAGATTTCCTTCACAGTATCCCCACAGACTGTTTTGTTTCTACTTACCTGATTGCTGTGTCTGCATCAATGGCATGATTTGGGTTGCAACTTTGAGGGTGTTCAAATTTCTGTGTATCAAACAGGCCTTTTCTCTCCTACCTTATAAACACAATTTTCTATCACTCACCCATTCTAGTCAAGATACTGTATAAACATGCAAATGCTGCATTTTGGGGGATAACTTGATACATGTGTTTTCTCAACCTCCAGCAAAATAACTTTTCAGCCAAACTGAAAACTAACTGCTCCCTCTAAAACATGACAGGTGCAATGTATTCCTCTCTAGGCAGCCTAAATTTATGCCATGTTGCTGGCCTCTTTGTTAGGTTAGCAACAGTTTCACGATTGCTTAGCACAAATGCTCAATTTAATGTTTAGTTTTTACAGGAAAAAATAATACATTAGAACAGACCATCCTTTCTTAGACTTGTGTGCCACGTGCTTTTCATGTCCTGTCACCGCTTATATCCCATTGTTCTTTCTGTGTGCTGTTCCTACAGGTTACCTTGGAAATGGTGAACTTGTGGTAGGGACCAAGGTTGAGGTTTTTAACATTACTTAAGGACAAAAATCGTCCAGTGAATGGTGAACTGGATCAGAGATCCAGGATGTGTTTTTCTCTAATGCTTTCTTTCCTCTATAGTTTAGAAGCTGCATGCTTCTTTAATGTGTTTATGAAATGGCTGTACTCTTTAATGTGTTTATGAAATGTCTAGTACCAAAGATAGAATATGTAGAATACTTTGGGATGGGGCAGTTTGTTCAGGTTACTTTGTGGTTTCAGAACTTCCAATCTGAATGTACAAATACCTAGGTTGGCATCTGGTACAAGCTTTGGCTTGTATTTCAAGATCAGTTCTAAATATGCATCAGGAGTGATGTCCAGTGAGGGGTATAAGTGCCTTAAAAGTCTGCCTGGCATTTGGAATGGATTTGAGAACCATAAACAAAGTTCCTGAGTTGTCTGAAGAGAAGTAACTTGGTGGCACACTTTTTGTTATTTATATGATGTTCAGGTGCATGAGCAGGTTACCCTGGGATGCTAACCCTAATCCTGTACCTCTCTGTGATATCTGGGACTACTCTGGGAGCCTGCAAGCACAGCTTCACCTGCCAGGGAAAGGGTTTGGGTAGGAGAAGTAGGGAGAAACCAATTTGAAACATCTCCTGGACTAGGCCCCAGTCAAGGTAGTTTTAGTTAATGTAACTTTAGTTAATTTTATTTTAATCTAAATAACGGAATTAGACAATTGTGCTGAGTCCTTTTACGTGGCGCCAAAGTTGTTTCTCTGATGTAGTTCCAGGTGAGGTCCCAAATCTTCTGCTTGTCTTGTGTTGTGATCCTGTTTAGTCTGTCAAGGACTGCACCCTCACTGTTTCTGCTTTTATGGTCTGCTCCAGAACAGAATTTCATGAAGTTGGATTATTAAACTCTCTTTACAGCACTCTGTACTAGGACCTACAGATCCAGCTCTGTAGAAAACTACAGAAATGTTTTTCAGAATTATCTATGTCTGGTTGCTTAAGGAAGGGCAGAAGGAATGTTCCCAGCACACATGTCAGCACTATTCATTTCTCCCCAGCAATCAGCTGTATAATCTGGGCATAACCCAATTGATCTTCCCCGATCAGGTACTTCCTATTCTGTTTTTCCATTAACTCTCCAAAAGGTTATTATCTGTCTGATCCTTTGTTTGGTCCCAAAACAGCTTGAAAAAGAGATTTCTTATGTTTCTTGTCTGATTAGATGTGGCTGTTGGTTGTTTCAGAGCTTACAGAGATTTCCACAGAGGAGAAATGGACTTAACTGGACTACTGGCATCAGCGAGTTATTTGTTTGTTTGAAGGATTCATTTACAAATGCTTCAGGGAAGCTGTTCTAATCAAAACAAGATTGACAGGCATGAGAAACTTGTGGCAAATTTGAATGTGAGAACATGACATAGTCTCTTTACACATCAGTTGTGGTTATGATGCTTTCTGTCACACAGCTTGAGGTGTTCTTTTGTCTTAATTCTGCCAATTGCATGTTTAAATTCCAGCAGACCAAATGGATTATGATTTCTGCAAGTATACAGAGAGGAATATCTGAACTTGAAAGTAAAGTGATTTGATTGTTGAGAGATGTCTCTACCCACATTAAGGTGCAAACAAGAACATATGCCAAAGTCAATAGCACAGATTTTATTTAACAATAAAATGTGTGAGAGTAAGACAGAAAGAAGTAGAAAAGGGGAGGGAGAGAGAGAGACAGAGATAAAGCAGAAGGTATTCACTGCCCACAGATCCAGTGGCATCCTGTTGGTCCTTCTTCATCCTTGGCTTCTCAGTGGTGGGGGTCCCAAGGTCACTAAGAACTTTTCACTCTTTATACCTTTTAGCAAACAAAGGCGTTAAGGATGCACAGTTCTCTTATTTTATGGGTTAAATTATTCTCTTGCTTCTACTGCTAAATAATCCCATCTTCAGCATTCACCTTCTTTTGAGTTGGTGGGTTGTGAGCAATCTCCCACTGCTGGAATAGCTGGAATTTCACCCTCCCAGAGCCGACCTCAGCACTGCAGCTGAGTTGGATTTCCTTGTGGGCTCTTCACAGTGATGCATTCTTCTTCTCCTAGGCCTAAGATAACACTTGTATTCAGAGGAGGCAGGTGGGGGTTTCAGTGGTAGATGATGCCATCTGTCCCATAACTTGGGGTGCTTTGTTTGGCTGGTGTTATGTACACAGGCAGTGGCCCCTCTACACAGGTTACAACAATGGGAAACCTTGTCTGGATGCATCATCCAGGATGTGCCAGCCAAAATAAGCCAGGCCTTGAGTTAGGCATAAGTTTTTGTTTTGTGGATATGTTTTTTTTTGGTTTTGTTTTGGTTTTTTTTTTTTTTTTTTTTTTTTTTTTTTTTTTTTTTTTGGGGGGGGGGGGGGGGTTTGGCGGGGATTTGGTTGGTTTGTTGGTTTTGTTCTCGGTTGCAAAGTGGTTATCCTGGATCTAAACTCTGGTGGCAAGTATGAAAAGTTTAACAGGAAGGAGAGGTGTTTACGCTGCCATTCCAAGCATATCAACACCACGTAGATAAGCAACACTGAGTCAGGCTGATGGCTCCAGTAGCCTTTGGTCTGGCAGGGTGGAACTGGCCCCCAGTCACTGTAAGACACAGACACTGTGGTACTGTACATTCAGCTCTCCTGCCTGCTGGTACTGACTGCATCTCCTGTCCTTGATGTGACTGCTTTATGCTGTGTTAAAAGGCCAAAGGATCACCAAGGTTTTCTGGTAGTAATTGAGTAATCCACTGTGCAAGCTACCCTAAAGGATTGTCCCTGAAATCCTTGCGCTGTCAAGGAACAGCATTCTGAGTGCTGCAGAAGCTCTGGGCAATCCCAGTGCCCATGGGAAAGTTCAGTACCTTTGCCTTGAGGGCTATTTTCCTACATGGGAAGAATTTCCTTCCTTTAGGACAGCTTTGAGGGGAGGATAAAGCTACTCGAATTTCCTCCTTGTGCTTTTTATTTGCATTTTCTGTGCTCTCAAAAGCATTGTTCTTCAGTGAGCTAATAGCTGGTGTCATTGTGCAAGCAGGAGATGGACTCTCAGCTTATAAAAGTAGCTTAAAAAGAGTCATCATTATTTGTAGAGCAGCAGTGTGTACCAGCTTCTGGCCCACTGCACTGGGGCTCTGTGGTACTGCATCTTTACTGTTTTTTCTGCCCCTTTCTGAGTCATCTGTTTGGCCTGTTGGCTTTCTGGATCTGGAGCATGCTTCCACTGTTTCAACAAACCTCTGGTATAGTGACACCCTCATTAGTCCTGGGATCACTAGATACTGTTACAATAAAATATGTTTCAGCTTGTGCTCCTTTCAGTCTCGTCACTTGGAAAGCTCCAAGCCCATTTTTCCTCCTTGTTAATAAAAATCACTAAATAAAAATCACATTCTACCAATGTGCAGCAGCAGGAACAACAATCTCACTCCAGCAAGGTCTGATCTTTCCTTGCAGCAAAAGCAGTGAATTTGCTATCAGATCTGCAAATATTTGATAGCTGTAATAGCTACACTGAAGGAATTGACTACACTAATAATGTTTTGTTCTTTATGCTCAGTTTTTCTACAGCAAAAGAAAATGAGAATACTGAGCCCACCCTCCCCTCACCCCAAAATGAAAAAAAAAAAAAAAAGGAAAAGAAAAGTCTAAGGCAAACAGAGACAGGAAAGATTATTTGTTAGGAAACTGACAGACACCAAAGGAGAATGGTGCAAGCTAATTGAAAGCTTTCCACTGGAACATGCTAAATAATATAGCACAGATCAGCAGAAAGGCAGCAAATACTTGAGACTAACTTCTCTTAGGTCAGCCAGAGAGGGATGATTGCACCAGGCACTTTGTACCAGAATGATAGAGCTCACTCTGGTACCACAGCCTGCCCAGGCAGCAATGTCCTTGGTAAAACTGGAGTTTTATCCAAGGCATCTTTCAATCTAGCTGTAGATACATATTTGTGCAAATCCAGCCCAAATTAAAGCAATGCCTTTTTTATAAAATAAAAATCTTTCAAAATCTGGAACATCCAGGAACTTGTTGGCTGCATCCAGCCGAGATGGAAGGGAAAGTGCTTTTCCCTTCATCCAACCACATTCACTGACTGATTATAAAACCAGACCACAAGAACAGAGTCTCAGACCATGATAAGGAAAAACGAAATCATTAGTGGTTTTCTCTTATACTCCAGATCCTGGAGCATCATCTTAATAAGTAACAACTGAAGTGTCCCTTAGCTGTGAGATTTCATATTATTTTGAAGACATTTTGTTGTGGTTTAACCCCAGCTGGCAACCAAACCCCACACATCTGTTTGCACACTGCCTCCTGCTCCAGTGGGATGAAGGAGAGAATCAGAAGAGTAAAAGTGAGAAAAAACATGGGCTGAGATAAAGGCAGCTTAATAGGTAAAGCAAAAGCTGAGCACACAAAGCAAGGAAGGCCTTCACCTCTTCCTATGGGCAGCCATCTCCAGGAAACTAGAGCTCCATCTTGTGTAACAGTGATGTGGGAAGAAAAACACCAACACTCAAAACGTCCTTTCCTCCTCCTTCCATCAGTTTATGTGCTGAGCAAGATGCCACAGGGTGTGAAACATCCTTTGGGTCAGTTAGGGACAGCTGTCCTGGCTGTGTCCCCTCCCAGCTCCTTGTGCACCCCCAGCCTCCTTGCTGGTGGGATGGGGTGAGAGGCAGAAGAGGCTTTGACTCTGTGCAAGAGCTGCTCAGCAGTGACCAAAATACCCCTGAATTACTGACAGTGTTTCCAGCACAAATCCCAAACACAGACCCACACCAACTACTATAAAGAAAATTAACTCTAACCCAGCCAAAACCAGAACTCATTTCCATTAGATTATTTAGAAATAAAAACCCTTGCAAGTCCCTTTTAAGGTGGGTTTAAGAAAAATCTTGCTATACAGTGTTGTAGCTCAGGTACATAGAAAACTGCTGAGTAGAGAGATTTTTACTCCAGTTGGGTACTGAGTTAATTTACTTTTTCCCTTGGTCACACAAACCTAAGAAACCTGTGGGCACTGCAGTGCAGGGAAAAAAACAGCAGTAAATCACCATAAAATTTGTACTTGAATTATGTACAATTTTGTGTTTTAACACAATCTACTACAGTATGGTCTGGTCCTAACTGGGAGTTTTGGGGTACTAAGTCAATCCTAATGTGTGATAATAATAATACATGCCTTTCTGTGGCAGCAATGACATTTTAATTTTCCAAGTGGAGATCAAATAACACTGGCTAAGAGAACAGGTGAATTTCATTTCTTAATTATATTTTCTAGCAGAAGATGGAGTTTTACTGTCATTGTGTGTATTTAGAAACCCTAATGTTTGTTTTAAAGATTTTTTTGAGATTTTTAAGGAAGGAAATGAGTGATTGTTCCAAATGTTAATAAGTTATTCCTGTGAAGTACAACACATTTCAACTTCAGTAAACAAAGTCGTAACAATGAATTTAAGCATTTTTTTGTTTACTCTAAAGCAATACTTGCCATTTAGAATGTTCCGAATGAACAGAAGTATTAATCTCTAAATTTTTCACAGAAAATATTTATTTTCACAAAATTCTTTTTACCCTGTCCTTCTTTAAGGGTGTTAAAAAGAAACCTTTTCAATACTTAACTTTATTTTAACTGGAAATCTTTTGAGTAATAACAATTTCCATCGTAATAAACAGGAAAATTTCCTGGCAGAAATCACCTCTGAATCAATGTCAGACAGAAGCATTTTCTGTGCTGTCAAAAGCACAAACCTTTGAAGCTGTAAACATCCTGGAAGTCCATCCCAGAAGGACATTTTTTGCCAGGGAGGCACATTCCATGATTTTCACTGTTATTGTAAAATCAAATGCCCATCTTTTTTTTTTT